>CAUYQG010006392.1:0-89231 GCA_963574415.1 Tarsius wallacei
GGTGGAAGGATCGTGGGAGCCCAGCAGGTCGACGCTGGGGTGCCCGTGAGCATGCCATTGCACTCCAGCCTGGGTGACAGAGTGAGATTCCAATTCAAAAATAAACAATAAATAAATAAATAAATGACAGGAATATTCAACAAGTAAAGTGAGTTTCTTGTGTGCCAGCCCTGAGGTAGGCACTGGGACACAGATTCAACAGGAACTAGCTTGCTGGGCGTGGTGGCTCACTCCTGTAATCCCCCAGCTCTTTGGGATTATGAACAATAAAAAAAACTTTGGGAGACTGAGGTGGGAGTATTGTCTGAGCCCAGGAATGTGAGACCAGTGTAGGCAACATAGCAAGACCCCACCTCTACAAAAAACCAAAAAATTAGTCAGGTGTGGTGTCGCACGCTTGTAATCCCAACTACTCAGGAGGCTGAGGCGGAAGGATTGCCTGAGCCCAGGAGGTTGAGGTTGCAGTGAGCTGTGATTGTGCCACTGCATTCCAGCCTAGGTGATAGAGTAAGACCCCAACTCAAAAAAAGGAGAGGGACCCAGCTTCTTGCTAGCAAAGAATTCACAGTCTGATGGGACAGTCACAGAAAAGGAAGGATGTTTCTCTTTGGTGACTTTCCAAAGGCAATCATAACACTTCACTTTTGAAAACATCAGCCAGGCCAGGTTTGGTGGTTCAACCTGTAATCCCAGCACTTTGGGAGGCCAAGGTGAGTGTATTGCCTGAGCTCGTGGGTTCAAGACCAGCCTGGGCAACTTGGTGAGACCTCATCTCTACAATAAAATTTTAAAAAATTAGCCAGGCATGGCGGCACACGCCTATAGTTTCGGCTACTTGGAAGGCTGAGGCGGAAGGACCGCTGGAGCCCAGCAGGTCGACGCTGGGGTGGCCATAAGTGTGCCACTGCACTCCAGCCTGGGCGACAGAGTGAGACTCCAACTCAAAAAAAGAAAACATTAGCTAGATGAAGAAGGCAGGTGTTGGTGTCATGGAGGTGACCCCTATAGCGTCCCCTCCACTAATCGTAATCTCATTACTATCACTGGTGGCTGGTTTGGGAACAAGCATGTGACCGTCTTGGCCAATGTGAGGCGAGGATGTCAGCTGGGGACTTCTGAGAAGTTTCTGAATGCCTGGTAAACAGACAGCAGACATGGCCCATTTTTCTTCCTATGGGTGTTCTCATGTCTGAGCATAAAGTTTGAATTTGCCGCCCTGTTCTTCCAACCAGAGAGAACTTAACTTTAAAGTGACTCTGACCCCAAGTGTGGTGGAGAAGGACAGAAAAACCTGACTTCTCTACATTTTTGAGCTGCTGACCGTGGAGAGCCTGGGGCCCATCTTGCGAGATAACGCACCTTCTGCTCAGTTAAGCCAGTTTGAGCCAGATGTTCTGTTCCTTGCAGCTGAAAGCCTACCAAGGATCGCAGAGGACATCCCAGGCCCCGGGACAGGTAACCGAGAATGGCCCGTAGTTCAGCGTGGCTGCAGGGGAAGCTGTGGTCGGGGGAGGGATGCAGAGAGCTGACCACAAGGAGGCCCGAAGACAGCCTTCCTAAGCCGCATCAGACACATTTGAGCCTCGTTCGTGTCCTCTTAGCCTCTCTCTGCCTCTACTGTGGTCTCTTCTGCACCCGTTTTGACCCACACACACCGATGGTGCTGGTGAGGCCGCGGTGGTGGCCTGGGCACACCCAGGGTGGATGCCATTGGCCAGGCCCTCTGAAAGGCAGGGTGGTGACTGTGTCAGGCGAGTCCATGTTCTTTGACCCAGGAAGTGCACTCCTGGGAATTAACCTGAACAAATCACCAGAGCTGTGACTATTTACATACTGGAGAATCTATCACAACAAAACTAGCAAGAAAGACACATTGAAACAGTGGAAGTAGCAGTAGATTACAGCTGGATGAATTAATAATATATCAGTTACATCTGAGAGTATCTTATAGCCATTAATAATCATCTTTCAAAGAACTACTTGGCTGGGCACGGTGGCTCACACCTATAATCCCAGCACTTTGGGAGGACGAGACGAGAGGATTGCCTGAGCTCATGGATTTGAGACCAGCCTGGGCAACTTGGTGAGACCTCATCTCTACAACACATAAAAAAATTGGCCAGGCATGGTGGTGCGTGCCTGTTGTTCTAGCAACTTGGAAGGCTGAGGCAGAAGGATCACCGGAGCCCAGCAGGTCGACACTGGGGTGGCCATGAGTGTACCACAGCACTCCAACCTGGGAGATGGAGTGAGACTCCAACTCAAAAAAAAAAAAAAAAGGTCAATGTTGGGGAAGAAGGTTTTTTATATAATTTCATTTTGGTTTCATTGAGTTTTTTTTTTTTTTTTTTTTTTTGAGCCAGTCTCATTCTGTCTCCCAGGCTGGAGTGCAGTGGCACACTCCCGGCCACCGCAGCCTTGACCTGCTGGGCTCAGGTGCTCCTTGCACCTCAGTCTTCCAAGTAGCTGGAACTATAGGCATGCTCCACCACACCCAGCTAATTTTTTTATTTGTTGTAGAGATGAGGTCTCTCCAAGTTGCCCAGACTAGTCTCGAACTCTTGGGCTCAGGCAATCCTCTCGCACTGGCCTCCCAAAGTGCCGGGATTATAGGCGTGAGCCACCATACCTAGCCTCATTGAGTTTTTTAAAATTTGTTTTTGTTTTGTTTGAGACGGGTTCACTCTGTCACCCAGGCTGACGTGCAGTGGCACAATTCCGTCTCACTGCAGCCTTGACCTCCTGGATTCAAGTGATTCTCCCATCTCAGCCTCCCAAACAGCTGGAACTACAGGCATGTGCCACCATACCTGACTAATTTTTTTTTTTATTTTTTGTAGAGACAAGGTCTCGCTATGTTGCCCAAGCTAGTCATGAACTTCTAGGCTTGAGTAATCCTCTCAAAGTGCTGGAATTATAGGCATGAGCTACCATGCCTGGCCTGCATTTGTGTGTGTGTGTGTGTGTGTGTTTGTGTGTGTGTGTATGTGTGTGTGCGTGTGTTTAATACAGAGTCTTGCTCTGTTACCCACGTTGGAGTGCAGTGGCATGATCATAGCTCACTGCAGCCTCAAACTCCTGATCTCAAGTGATCCTTCTGCCTCAGCCTCCCAAGTAGCTGGGACTACAGGCACACACCACCATACTTGGCTTATTTATTTATTTATTTATTTAATAGAGACAAGGTCTCACTATATTACCCAGGCTGGCCTTGAACTCCTGACCTCAAGGGATGCTCCTGCGTTGGCCTCTCTAAGTGCTGAGATTATAGATGTGAGCCGCTGCACACAGCCTTGTGATATAATTTTAAGGGAAAATAAAAGACTACAAGCTACTTATATAGTGTGAGACAATTTTTTTCAGAATTACCTGTGTCTGATGTGTGTATCTGTGTGTGATTATGCATTACTTAGCATTTCTGAGTGTTCCAGCAAGTCACTTTTCCCAAGTGTCAGTCTTCTCTGTAAATGAAATGCAGATGGATAGTCCTTACCTCAGAGGTTGCTGTAAGGACTAAATAAGACTGAATAAAAAACATAAGGTTGTAGAAAGATCTATCTTTTTTTTTTTTTTTTGAGTTGGAGTCTCACTCTGTCGCCCAGACTGGAGTGCAGTGGCTGCTTCTGGCCACTGCAGTCTCGACCTGCTGGGCTCCAGTGATCCTTCCGCCTCAGCCTTCCAAGGAGCTGGAAGTACAGGCGCGCGCTACCACGTCCGGCTAATTTTTTGATTTATTGTAGAGATGAGGTCTCGCCAAGTTGCCCAGGCGGGTCTCGAACCCATGGGCTCAGGAAATCCACTCACCTCAGCCTCCCAAAGTGCTGGGATTACAGGCTAAGCCACTGAGCCCGACTGAAAGATCTATCTTAAGATGCCAACCATGGTGGGGATATGATTTTAATTTTCTTCTTTACAATATTTTGGTATTTTTCACGTTTTTTAAAACAATATAACAATTAAGAAATAAATTTGTTTAGGTGAGTAAGCAAATTTTTTTTTTCTTTTTCTTCTTTTGAGTTGGAGTCTCACTCTATCACCCAGGCTGAAGTGCAATGGCACACTCACTGCCACCCCAGCGTTGACCTGCAGGGCTCTGGTGATCCTTCCGCCTCAGCCTTTCAAGTAGCTGGAACTACAGGTGTGCGCTACCATGCCCGACTAATTTTTTTGATTTATTGTAGAGATGAGGTCTTGTCAAGTTGCGTGGGCTGCTCTCGAACTCGCAGCTCAGGCAATCCACTCGCCTCAGCCTCCCAAAGTGCTGGGATTACAGGCTGAGCCACTGAGCCCAGTCAGCAAATTATTTCGATTGTTTGTTAAATAGCACATTACCTGGCTTGAATGTAAATGATTGAATATTTTAAAACAGAAACTACATTCTAATGGTCAAAAATTTAAAAGGGGCTGGTCGTGGTGTCTCACAGCTGTCATCTCAGCACTTTGGGAGGCTGAGATGTAAGACCAGGAGTTTGAGACTAGTCTGGTAACATAGCGAGACCCTGTCTCTAGTCTTAAAAATAAAAAATGTAAAGGTATAATACTGTATACATACGGAGGAAGTGAGTCTCCTGCCCAAGCCTGTCTCACAAGCACCCATGGGTGCTCTGTGAAGGCCATCACTATTTCAAGTTTGTCAATATGATCCTTGAAATAGAAAAAAAATTCCCACACGTAGTGATTTAACCTGGATCGCACAGAAATCTCACTCAAATTGGCTTAAATAAGACAGGGAATGTTTGGTTCATGTAGCTGAAAAGCCCAGTGGTAGCACTGGCCTCAGGCTTGATTGGGCCCAAAGCCTCGGATTCCGCCATGACATGTCTCCACCTCCTCGCTCTGCTCTCCGGCGTTGGCTTCTTTTTCAGGCAGGCTCTCCCCAGAGGTGCCCAGAGATGGCTACTGACGGTTTTGGGCTTGGTGATGGTTTCAGGCTATGTTCTCCCAGCTTGGTAACCCCCACGAAAAGGCAGTGTTTCTCTCCCGCTAACTCTGCCAGGTTTTCCTCTCTGGCCTGACCTGGATCTTGGGAGCACCTCAGAGCCATCTCTGTGCTCCAGGACAGGGCCTGCTCTTGGCAGCCCGGCCAGCCTGAGGTTCCCTCCCTGGAACCACCAGGAGGGCAGAGCCAGTGCCTGAAAGGACAAGCAGGCTGAGTCGCCAAAGGAGGGCGAATCCATGCAGCACACAGAGCAACAGAGGTGGCCGCTGCCCTGCCCTCGTGCTTCCAGAACATTCCATGTGCCACTCCACTTACACTCTACTTTTCAGAGATTGGGAAGTGGCCCCCGCACTCCTGCCAGTGGCTTTGCCTGTGAGTGGTGTGAACATCCCTGGTGGCTGAGTGTTGCCTTGCCCCCGCCCAGCTGCTCACACTGACGTCACTTCAGAGTGCATTCCTTAAGTTACTTTTTTGGTTTCAGTGGATTAAGTGTAAGCATTTCAGAAAGCACAAGCACTTTCCTGAATGTCATAGAAGGGGAAGAGGAATGGACAGGGCAGGGGTCAGAGGTTGTGAGGAGACTGGTGGGAGAGTCATAAAGGATGGGATCCCGTCATGGGGAGGAAGGGACCCAGGTTCTGAGGGCCAGCCATATACCAGACGCTTCTGCAAGCTTACTTCATGCTCTCCTCACACTCACCCAGGAGGTATGAGACAGTACTATCCCCGCTTTAGAGATGGAGAAACTGAGATTTGGGAAGACAAAACACCAGCCAAAGTCACTCAAGGAACCAGCAGCATAAAAGGGATTCAAGGCCAGGTCTCTCTGACTTCTCTTTCTGATCTTAGGAACCCACAGATGCCTGTAACCGATTCCAAATGGAACCCAAGTTCTGCCTCCAGTTCCAGGCCTCTCCAAATAGTGCTCTCTATGGTAGCTACAACCATTATTTAAGAGGTAAAAGCCGGGTTCGGTGGCTCAGCCTGTAATCCCACGCTTTGGGAGGCTGAGGTGAGTGGATTGCCTGAGCCCGCGGGTTCGAGACCCACCTGGGCTACTTGGCGAGACCTCATCTCTACAATAAATCAAAAATGAGCCGGGCGTGGTAGTGCACACCTGTAGTTCCAGCTCCTTGGAAGGCTGAGGCGGAAGGATAACCGGAGACTAGCAGGTCGAGGCTGCGGTGGCTGGGAGCGGCCACTGTACTCTAGTCTGGATGACAGAGTGAGACTCCAACTCAAAAAAAAAAAAAAAAAAAGAGGTAAATACTGCCCAGTGCAATGACTCAAGCACCTGGCACTTTGGGAGGCCGAGGCGAGAATGTTTGAGGCCAGGAGTTTGAGACCAGCCCAGACAACACTGCAAGACCCCATCTCTACAAAAAATTAAAAATTTAGTCAGGCATGGTGGCGTATATTTGTAGTCCTAGCTACTTGAGAGGCTGAGGCAGGAGGATCCCTTGAGCCCAAGAGTTGGAGGCTTTAATGAGCCATGATTGTGCCACTGTACTCCAGTCTGGGCCACAGAGTAAGACTAAAATGAGAAAGGTGGCCAGGCATGGTGACTCAGCCTGTCATCCCAGCACTTTGGGAGGCCGAGGCGAGAGGATTGCCTGAGCCTGGGGGTTTGACACCAGCCTGGGCAATTTGGTGAGACCTCATCTCTACACTAAATCAAAAAATTAGCCAGGTGTGGTGGCACATGTCTGTGGTTTCAGTTACTTGGAAGGCTGAGGTGGAAGGATCACTTAAGCCCAGCAGGTCGAGGCTGCAGTGGCTATGATTATGCCGCTGTACTCCAGTCTGGGTGACAGAGTGAGACTCTAACTCAAAAAAAAAAAAAAAAAAAAAAAGACTGGACTCGGTGGCTCAAGTGCTGTAATCCCAGCACTTTGGGAGGCCAAGATGAATGGATTGCCTGAGCCCGTGGGTTCAAGACCAGCCTGGGCAACTTGGCGAGACCTTGTCTCTACAATTAAAAAAAAAGTTAGCTGGGCATGCTACTGAATTCCTGTGGTTCCAGCTGCTTGGAAGGCTGGGGCAGAAGCCTGAGCCCAGCAAGTTGATGCTGGGGTGGCCATGAGCGTGCCACTGCACTCCAGCCTGGGCAACTGAGTGAGACTCCAACTCAAAAAAAAAAAGAGGTTAACACTGTCAACATTCCCATCTGTTGTATCCAGCCTGATGCTTCAGCACACTTCTCTCTCCCTGCACACTCCTCTTTGTCCCTCATCATACTGCAACTTTATCCCTTCCTCTGTGCCTCAGTTTCCCTGGGAACGACTCTTGTTTCTGCCAAAGTCCAGGTAGAGGAGAACTAACCCTCTTTATTCATTAATCCATCCATTTATCTATTTAGTCATTCAACACTCCCTAAGCTTCTGTTGATGTCTGACCTGTGTACAGTGAGACAGCCTTGCCCCCAGGGGACCCCTAATCTCCTGGGGGGCAGGGGAGGCCATCATAGCATGTCAGCCTGTTGTGATCAGTGCAGTGAGGACGATGGGGCCCTAGGGTGGCACCTGTACCTAGCCTAACCCAGGCAGGGATGGGATGGGCTGGGGTCAGGGAGGCTTTCTGGAAAAGGCAATGCGGGATCTGGCAATGAAGTTTGCGAACTTGCCACCACGCTCTCATATTGGCCCACTGTACTAACAGCTCGGTAAGGTTTCATAACCTTGGTATACCAGTGTCTCACAGCTGTGTATGTGTTGATGTGTGGTGGTGTCTTGCTGAGTGGTGTTCATTACTGTTGCGTGTTTTTGCGTGCTGTCACGAGAATGGGGGAGCTTGAATTAGAGCAACAAACATTAAATTTGTTGCTGCCTGAGCCCGCGGGTTCGTGACTTGCCTGGGCAACTTGACGAGACCTCATCTCTACAATAAATCAAAAAAAGTAGCCAGGTGTTGTAGTGCGTACCTGTAGTTCCAGCTACTTGGAAGGCTGAGGCAGAAGGATCACTGGAGCCCAGCAGGTCGAGGCTGAGGTGGCCTGGAGTGTGCCGCTGCACTCCAGCCTGGGCGACAGAGTGAGATTCTGACTCAAAAAAATTTTTTTTGTTGTTAAAAGCTAAGACACCAACACATACATTAGCCTTGGTCGACACTGGGCCAGTATCATCAAAATGTCACTTGGTGACTGGAACTTTTCAGCTCTATTACTGTCTGGTGGGACTGGTGTGTGGCCTGTTTTTGACCGAATGAAAGGAAACGTTAGCCGGGCTTGGTGGCTCAGCCTGTAATCCCGTGCTTTGGGAGGCTGAGGTGAGTGGATTGCCTGAGCCCACGGGTTCGAGACCCGCCTGGGCAACTTGACGAGACCTCATCTCTACAATAAATCAAAAAATTAGCCGGGTGTGGTAGCACGCGCCTGTAGTTCCAGCTACTCGGAAGGCTGAGGCAGAAGGATCGCCGGAGCCCAGCAGGTCGAGGCTGCGGTGGCCGGGAGCAGCCACTGCACTCCAGTCTGAGTGACAGAGTGAGACTCCAACTCAAAAAAAAAAAAAAAGAAATTTGTTGCTAAACTTGGCAAGAGGAGCCAGGCACAGTGACTTGCGCCTGCAATCCCAGCATTTTGAGAGGCAGAGGCGAGAGGATTGTCTGAGTCCAGGGGTTTGAGACCAGCCTGGGCAACTTGGTGAGACCTTGTCTCTCTAATAAGTCCAAAAAATTAACCAGGCATGGTGGCACACACCTGTGGTTCCAGCTACTTGGAAGGCTGAGGCGGAAGGATCGCCGGAGCCCAGCAGGTAGAGGCTGCGGTGGCCGGGAGCGGCCACTGCACTCCAGTCTGGGTGACAGAATGAGACTCCAACTCAAAAAAAAAAAAAAAATTAATATATGTAAAATGTATCAAACAGTGCCTGGCGTTCAGCAAACATTTTGTAAGCATTAGCTATATTGTTAGGAGCAATACTGAAAGAGCTTGGGCCTGGGATTTAGGGTAACAGGGTTCTGTCCTTGTTTTGCGATAGTTGTGATGTGTGACCTTGAACAAGGTGCTTCCTCTCACCAAACTTTAGCCTCTGACGTATGAGGTTTGAGGACTGGCATTCTGACCCTGCTTCCTTGTGAGCCGGCCCCTCCCTCTGACCCAGGGCTTCCTAGCCCTGCCTCTGCCCCTGTCTCCACCAGGGCATGTGGAGCTAAATCCCATCTGGGTCCTTCCAACACTTGATTGCTTGTTGACACAGATGACCACTCCTGTGGTTTTCCTTGACCTTCTTGAAACCTGGGCTCCTGGGTTGCCTTTGTCCTGTCTGGTGGCTCTTTCTCCTTCTTTTTCCTTGACTTTTCATCTTCAATTTACCTCTTGAATGTAGGCCTGTCCTGGGCCTCTCCTCTGTTCACTCTGCACTCTGTCTCCAGGCTTCTATTACCTCCTTTAAGCAGAAGACATCCACAGTGACATCTCCACCCCTTCCCTGGGCTCCAGTCCTGCAGAGCCACCTGTCTCCAGGACAACTCCACCTACATACACATACTATACCCAAAAGAGAACTCATCATGGTAGTGCGCGCTTGTAGTTCAGGCTGTCTGGAAGGCTGAGGCAGAAGGATCGCCAGAGCTCAGCAGGTTGTTGCTGTGGTGGCCGTGAGCGTGTCATCGCAATCCAGCCTGGGCAACGGAGTGAGACTCCAGATCAAAAAAAAAAAGAGAGCTCATCATTCTCTGTCAGCCTTAGACCACCAGTCCCCTTCCCTAAAGATGGCTCCACTGTCATCCACGTAGAAACCTGAATCGGAAACTCCTTATTCCCTATAAGCCTCAAGTCTAATTTGTCACCAAGTCCTGCCCATGCCACCCTCTCAGGTATCCTCTTCATTCACCACAGCCTTTACCTCAGTCCAGGCCCTCCTCATCTCTACCTGGGACCTATCATCAGCCTTCTCACTGACCTCACTGCCTCCAGTCATGTTCACCCTGACCCATGCTACACAATGGTATACTGATATGAAAAAGTGGGACTAATTCCAGGAATGCAAGTTTAGCTTAGTATCCTAAAACTTATTGATGCTCTTTGTCACATTCATAGAGTAAAAGAGAATGGTGATCATTCCAACAGAAGGAGAAAAAAGTATTTGATATAATTCAATGCCATTCATAATAAAAGCCTCATAAAAGTCCCAGAAGACTAGGAATAGGAATGGAAGGAAATTTCTTCAATGTGAGAAAGAATATCCATAAAAATCTTACAGCTGCCCGGGCTTGGTGGCTCAGCCTGTAATCTCAGCACTTTGGGAGGTCGAGGCGAGTAGATTGCTTGAGCCCGTGGGTTCGAGACCAGCCCGGGCAACTTGGTGAGATCTCGCCTCTACAAAAAATAAACAAAATTAGCCGGGCATGGTAGCGTGCACCTGTAGTTCCGGTTACTTGGAAAGTGAAGGTGGAAGGATCACCAGAGCCCAGCAGGTTGATGCTGGGGTGGCCGTGAGTGTGCCACTGCACTCCAGTCTGGGTGACAGAGTGAGACTCCAACTCAAAAAAAAAAATCTTATAGCTAAAATCATACTTAATATGAAATATTGAACACTTTGCCTATGATGTCAGGAACAAGACAAAAATATCCAATCACATCATTTCTGTTGAACCAGTATATTAGTGGTCCTAGATAGGATAATAAGGCAAGAAAAAGTAATGAAAGGCATAAATATTGAAAAAGAAGTATTGTTATTCTTTTCTGATTGTATGATTGTGTACATAGAAATTCCAAATATATGTATAAATGAAGTATTAGGATTAATTTATACAGATTGCTAGATATAAAGACAATGTACAAAATAATTCTATTTCTATATAGTAACAATAATTAGAAAATGAAATATGAAAATAAAAGCATTTACAATAGCATCAAAAAATACCAACTACTTAGGCATAAATCCAATAAAATATGTGTAAGTCTCATACTAAAAACTTTTAATTATTACTACAAGAAATAAAAGAAGATCTAAATAAATGAGAGGATATACCATGTTCATTGATTGCAAGATTCAGTATTGTTAAGGTGCCAAGTCTTCTCAAGCTGACCTAGACAGAGGCAATGCAATTCCAATAAACATTTCAACAGCTTTTTTTTGGTTTGTTTTAAGTTAAGCTGATTTTAAAATGTATATAGGCCGGACATGGTGGCTCAAGCCTGTAATCCCAGCACTTTGGGAGGTCGAGGTGAGAGGATTGCCTGAGCCCAGGGGTTGAAGACCAGCCTGGGCAACTTGGAAAGACCTCATTTCTACAATAGATGGAAAATTAGCCGGACATGGTAGCATGCGCCTGTAGTTCTAGCTACTTGGAAGGCTGAGGCAGAAGGATCGCCTGAGGCCAGCAGGTCAAGGCTGCAGAGGCCGTGAGTGTGCCACTGCACTCCAGCCTGGGCGACAGAGTGAGACTCTGACTCAAAAACAACAACAGCAATGACAACAACAACAAAAAAGTGCAAAGGAACCAATGAACAGTGCAACAGAGGACCAAGGAAAGCAACATTCCAAGGAGAGAGTGGTCATCTGTGTCAACAAGGGGTCAAGTGATGAAGGGACCCAGGTTGGATTTAGCTCTACACCCCCCAGAGGGACAGAACCAGAGGCAGGGCTGGGAGGCCCTGAGTCAGAGAGAAGAGCAATCTCACATGGGAACAGGATATGAAGTACACAGCTCGAGGATATACACTACCATATGTTAAAACTCATTATAGCCGGGCTCGGTGGCTCAGCCTGTAATCCCACACTTTGGGAAGCTGAGGTGAGTAGACTGTCTGAGCCCGCGGGTTCGAGACCCACCTGGGCAACTTGGTGAGACCTCATCTCTACAATAAATAAAAAAATTAGCCGGGTGTGGTAGCGCGCGCCTGTAGTTCCAGCTACTCGGAAGGCTGAGGCGGAAGGATCGCCGGAGTCCAGCAGGTTGAGGCTGCGGTGGCCGGGAGCATGCCACTGCACTCCAGTCTGGGCGACAGAGTGAGACTCCAACTCAAAAAAAAAAAAAACTCATTATAAAGTTTCAGTCATGAAGACAACATAGTATTGGCACAGGGTAGACAAGTAGACCAACAATACAGAGCAGAGAACTCAGAAATAGACCCATGCATATCTAGTTACTTGATTTATGAAAAATAGGCTACTGCCGGGCTCGGTGGCTCAGCCTGTAATCCCGCGCTTTGGGAGGCTGAGGTGAGTGGTTTGCCTGAGCCCGCGGGTTCCAGACCCACCTGGGCAACTTGGTGAGACCTCATCTCTACAATAAAATAAAAAAATTAGCCGGGCGTGGTAGCACGAGCCTGTAGTCCCAGCTACTTGGAAGGCTGAAGCGGAAGGATCACCGGAGCCCAGCAGTTTGAGGCTGCGGTGGCCGGGAACGGCCACTGCACTCCAGTCTGGGCAACAGAGTGAGACTTTAACTCAAAAAAAAAAAAGAAAAATAGGCTACTATAATTCATGGGAAGTAAAAGAGTCTTCACAATATGGTACAATATGGTGCTGGAAAGAAGATTGGATGGGGAAAAAATAAACCCTGACTCTTACCTGATTCCACACACATGTATTAAGTTGACATGGATCAGAATCCCAAGTGTAAAAGATAAAACAATAAAGCGCGGGGCGTGGTGGCCCAAGCCCATAATCCCAGCATTTTGGGAGGCCAAAGTGAAGGGATTACCTGAGCCCATGAATTCAAGAACAGCCTGGGCAACTGGGTGAGACCTCATCTCTACAATAAATAAAAAAATTACCCAGGTGTAGTAGTACACGTCTGTAGTTCTGGCTACTTGGAAGGCTGAGGCAGAAGGATCACTGGAGCCCAGCAGGTCAATGCTGGCATGGCTGTGAGTGTGTCACTGCACTCCAACCTGGGCGACGGAGTGAGATGCCAACTCACAAAAAAAAAACAAAGCTTCCAGAAGATGATAGAGGAGTCTCCTATGACCTTGGGGTAGGAAAAGATGTTTAAAATATGTCACATACAGGTCAGTCGCAATGGCTCAACTTGTAATCCCAGCACTTTGAGGCCAGGACGAGTGGATTGCCTGAGTCCGCAGGTTTGACACCAGCCTGGGCAACTTGGTGAGACCCCTCGTCTCTACAATAAGTCAAAAATTAGCCGGGCATGGTAGTGCACACCTATAGTTCCGGCTACCTGGAAGACTGAGGTGGAAGGATCACTGGAGTGCAGCAGGTTGATGCTGGGGTGGCTGTGAGTGTGCCACTGCACTCCAGCCTTAGCGATGAAGTGAGACTCTGACTCAAAAAAAAAAGAAAAAGTCACATACACACCAAAAAAATTCAACCATAAGCCTGGGCCCAGTAGCTCATGTTTGTAATCCCAGCAATTTGGGAAGCCAAGGTAGAAGGATCCCTTGAGTCCAGTAAGTTGAGACCAGCCTGGGCAACATAGTGAGACCTTGTCTCTAACAAAAAATGACAAATAAAAAAAAAAATTCAACCATAAAAGGTTGAAATTATTATTTTTTTAAATGGACTTAAGGCCGGGCTCGGTGGCTCAGCCTGTAATCCCAGCGCTTTGGGAGGCCGAGGTGAGTGGATTGCCTGAGCCCACGAGTTCGAGACCCACCCAGGCAACTTGGCAAGATCTCATCTCTACAATAAATTTTTTTAAAAAATCAGCCGGGCGTGGTAGCGCGGGCCTGTAAATCCGGCTACTTGGAAGGCTGAGGCAGAAGGATCACCGGAGCCCAGCAGGTTGAGGCTGTGGTGGCCAGGAGCGTGCCACTGCATCCCAGTCTGGGCAACAGAATGAGACTCCAACTCAAAAAAAAAAAAAGAAAGAAAGAAAGTTACATCTTAATGTTCTCTAAGATGCCCATGCCCTGGGCATGCCTTTTTCTCTCTAAAAAATTATGTCTTAAAACTAAACAAACAAAATTTTCTTGCTTAAGCCACTGTTACTTTTGCTTTTCTCTCAGATGTAGCTAAATAATTTTAAAAATTAATGGAGTTTATGAAATATTTCACTTTGTAAATGAATTCCAGGAAGGATAAATGTCTTATTATGGGGGCCAGGCACAGTGGCTCAAGCATGTAATCCTAGCACTTTGGGAGGCCAAGGTGAGAGGATTGCCTGAGTTCAGGAATTCAAGACCGGCCCAGGGAACTTGGTGAGACCTTGTCTCTACAATAAATCAAAAAAATCAGCCGGGCTTGGTGGTACGTGCCTGTAGTTCCAGCTACTTGAAAGACTGAGGCACAAGAATTGCCTAAGCCCAGCAGGCCGAGGCTGTAGTGGCTGTGGGTGTGCCACTGCACTCCAGCTTGGGTGACAGAGTGAGACTCCAACTCAAAAAAAAAAAAAAGAACAGGTAATGGAAAAGCCAAGAGTAGAACCAATATTTTTCAACTTCAGCCTATGATGCTCCCCATTGTCTTATATTTAATATATATTATATAAACATAATATATATTTTATATAAATTAAACCATCAACTTCAGAAAATCATTTGAGGGCCATGAGTGTCTCAGTGGTCAGATGGACCATTTCCTTCTTCATCAACTAGCATTATTTAATTACAAAATTTGGGTGTGGCAAGCTGAATTCCAAGTTCATCCTATCTTGGTTAAGCCACACGACCTCATGTCTTCTCTCATGACAGAATTATGGAATCTCCAAATTGAAAAGTTCCTTGAAGGACTTTAGTGCAACAGAAATGTTCTGCCCCCATCGCCAAAGTAAGAGTATGGCATCTCTGCACTATACAAGGACTTCCAAGAGAGTAGAAACAGAAGAAATATTAAAAGAAGATATTTTCAAGGCAAATTTTCATGAAGTACAATTTAGTAGTAATTGCTTGCCTCATTGTAATGAGGGTAAATTCATTATTGAGTCTTATCAACCACTTTGAGGAAAATGTGCCATGAATGTACAAACATCCCTAATTTTTAATATAATAGTAAGTAATGTACATACAATTGTTTGACATAATTTCATGTTGTGCTGAGTACATTAATTTTCTGCTGAGATGAACCAGCTGTCTTCTACATCGTGTGCCAGAAATGTCAGAATCTTGAGGATTTCAAAGTAGGGGAGGTAATCTGTCAATATTATTTATTTGGCCCCACTGGTACAGGGGCTTATGACTCTTTCTCTCTCCCCATTATTATTTTTCTACAATGAAATGAATGCTATGTCCCCCCAAATTCATATGTTGAAATTCTAACCCCCAAGCCAATGGTATTTAGAAGTGGGGCCTTTGGGAGGTGATTAGGTCATGAAGGCAGAGCCCTGGTGAATGGGATTAGTGCTCTTATTAAAGGAGGCCCCAGAGAGATGCCTCCACCAGGTGAGGACACAGTGAGGAGATGGCTATCTATGAGGAAGCAAGCCCTCACCAGACACTGAATCTGCTGGTACCTTTGAATTGGACTTCCCAGGCTCTCAAATCATAAGAAATAATTGTATGTGGTTTATTAACCACCTAGTCTATGATATTTTTGTTTTAGCAGCCTAAACTTCTACAAGACATCTCCCTTCACTACAGGGGTTATTTCCAGACCATAGTCCTAACCAGCTTTTTGGTACATGCTATGATGGCTAAAGAACAAGAAGATGAGATACAAGTGGTAAAGGGAAGACTTTCACTTCTGAACCTCTCTTCCACCAGCCTTGAACGCAAACTACAAATTCATTCTTTTGAATTAAAAAGGCAGTTCCCACAGTGAATTCCACAGAACACCAACCCCGAGAGGTTCTCCCCCTGCCAAATTGCACCATTCAAAAAAAAAAAAAAAAAAGAAGGTATCCCCTGTTAAACACACTTTTAAAACTTCTCCCCCCCCTTTTTTTTTTTTTGAATCAGTATCTATAACTGGAACAAGCGCCACTACACCTGGATAATTTTTTTTTTTTTTTCATAGAGATGAGGTCTCTCCATGTTGCTCAGGCTGGAAGAAACTCTTTTCAGGATATTCTGTTTGGAAAATTCTGAAAAGTTCTGAGGAAAAAGAAACTGCTTAACTTGGTTTGCCCTGGAGTTAATCAACATTATTTAACTAGAGACCTCGTTCTGTAAAACAGTCGTTGACAACCAGTGGAACAAGCCAAAAGGACTTTGGGAAATACTGGAACATGGTGTCATATTAAAATATTCCACCATCCCCAACATAAGTAGGACATTCAACTCTAACTACTGAAACAAAGTTATTTATTCTCCCCAACCTTTATTTATTGATACATATTAGATGTACACATCTTCAGGGTATATGTAATATATTTGATACATTCATATAATTAAATCAGGGTGATTTGGATATCTATCACCTTAAATACATATCTTTTCTTTATGCTAGGAACATTTGAATTGTTCTCTTCCAGCTACTTTGAAATGCACAATCGGTTAATGTTAACTATAGTCACCCTGCGGTGACTATATTTGTACCCATTAATCAACCTTTCTTCTCCCTCTTCTCCTCCCTATCCTGCCCAGCCTCTGGTATCTGTTAAGGGCTTAGTGAGAGCAGTTTACAGCAGAATTAGGAATATACATCAGAAGAGTAAGCCGGGCTCGGTGACTCAGCCTGTAATCCCACGCCTTGGGAGGCTGAGGTGAGTGGATTGCCTGAGCCCGCGGGTTCGAGACCCGCCTGGGCAATTTGATGAGACCTCATCTCTACAATAAATCAAAAAATTAGCTGGGTGTGGTAGCGCGCGCCTGTAGTTCCAGCCACTTGGAAGGCTGAGGTGGAAGGATCGCTGGAGCCCAGCAGGTGGAGACTGCAGTGGCCAAGAGCGGCCACTGCACTCCAGTCTGGGCAACAGAGTGAGACTCCAACTCAAAAAAAAAAAAAAGAAGAGTGATCCTACACTTTAATTTGTCCAAGACAGTTCACTTTATGCTTATTCCAGTGCAATTATTAACAGCACTGCTTTCACTCTCCCAAAAATCCTTATGTAGGTGATAATGTACAAAGTAGCTCTAATCACAGGTATGTTTGGGTGGGAGAGATGTGCAGAAGACACGACAGAGCACAGTCATCAGCCTGGGATGTATTTAGGAGGTCCCCATAGATGAGTAGAAGATAAATGGAAATTCCAGGACCCTGAAGATTGACAAAGGAATGTGGATGTGAGAAGGCACCAGAAATAAACTTGGCAACCTGGCTGTTTGCCAACGGCTAATCCTACCTGTGGCCAACATGGCCAGGATCATGAAAGCTCACATTGCCAGGTTCACAGACACCTTTTCTAACATGAACAGAGTAGCCTGCTCCCCCAGAGAGATGCCAGTACATTCAGAATGGGTGCATGCCTCGGCAGCCCCATGCACCACCGTCTACCTAACTAGTCAGAAGACGACCTATTGGCTGCCCATCAGGAAGGGCATCTGGGGATGACACTTACCACCCCGATGTTGCAGTAGCTGCTACATGTGGTTCAGAGTTCTCACAGCCTGGAGGAGGCTTCTTCGGTGAAAACCAGTGGCAGAAACAAGGAGCATGTCAAAAGTGCTGCCATGATGTCCTGAATGTGCAGCTGTTCCGAGCCTGGGCTCTGGAATCAGGCATACTTCAGCCTGAATCTTGAGTCAATTTCTTATCAGCTGTCAGACCCTGGGGATTTAACCCAAGTCCTAACTTCCTAGTGTGAGATAAGAGCAGAACACACAATGACCTATACAAATATAATGCAAGCAACAAATGTAAGCTACAGAGGTGATGTTAAATTTTCTAGTAACCACATTAAAAAAGTAAAAAGAAACAGGTGAATTTTAACTTTAATGACACATTTATTTAACACATACATCCAATATGTTATCATTTCAACATGTAATCCATATTAAAAAGTATTAATGAGATCTTTTGCAATCTTTATTCTGTGTATTGTCTTCAAAATCATTGATGTATTTTACACTCACAGCATGTCTCAGCTTGGACCAGCCAAATTTAAAGTACTCAGTAGCAACATGTAGGTGGTGACTATCATGTCATTATGTCGAGAAAATGGAGGCAGATGCTGTCAGTTTCTTTCACACGTACTTGCCAACTGGTCACTAGCAGCCTCTTATTCTAATCCCCTGTGGTTCTGCTTTGTAGCTTTCTCTGGTCTGAACACACAGCAGGTCAGACATGCTAAGGGAGAAACACCCCAAGGAGAAGCCTCAACCAATGAGGATCTACAACTGATAGATCAATATCCTACTTCCTGGCTCCTTAGAAAAGGAAGGACTGTTGAAATTTTAATTAATTAAAATTAAATAGTTTGATTTAGTTCGACTTGTTGTTTTTTCCTTTTGCTGCTTGTGCCTTTGGCATCACATTCAAGAAATCATTGCCAAATCCAATGTCATAAATTCAGGTCTCACATTTAAATATTTAATCCCTTGAGTTCATTTTTGTGTATGATGTAAGATAAGGGTACGATTTCATTCTTTTGCATGTGAATATTCAGTTTTCCTAGCATCATTTTTTTTTTTTGAGACTATCATTTCCCCATTAGGTATTCTTGACACTCTTGTCAAAGATCAGTTGATCATATATGCATTGATTTATTTCTGGGCTATCTATTCTGCTCCACTGGACTATATGTCTGGTTTCTAATGCCAGTATCATATTGTTTTTAATAACCGTAGCTTTGCAATATATGTTGAAATCAGGAAGTGTGATGGCCCCGACTTCCTTCTTCTCTCTCAAGATTGGTTTGGCTATTTCGGGTCTTTAGTACTTCCATATGAGTTTTTGAGTTATTTTTTCTATGTCTGTAAAAAATGCCAGAGGGATTTTAATAGAGATTGCATTGAATCTGTAGATCATTTGGGGTAATATGAGCATCATAATAACATTGTCTCCAATCCACGAACATGGAATGCCATTCCATTTATTTATGTCTTCCTTCATTTCCTTCCTCAGTGTTTTGTAATTTGGGGGCTACAAGTCTTTCACCTTCTTGGCTTAGTTTATTCCTATTGTATTGTCTTTGATACTATTGTAAATAGGAAGGTTTTCTTAGTTTCTTTTTCAGCTAGCTCATTGTTGATGTATAAAAATGAAATTAATTTTTGTATATTGATCGTATATCCTGCAACCTTGTTGAACTTGTTTATTAGCTCTAATAGTGTTTAGCAAATTCCTTAGTCTTCTATATACAAGTTCATGTCCTCTGAAATAGAAATAGTTTTACTTTTTCCTTTTATTTGAATGACAGTTCTTTTTCTTGCCTGATTGTTCTGGTTAGAACTTCCAGTATAATGTCAAATAGAAATGGTGAGTGTAGGAGATAGGGTGCATTGGCTCATGCCTGTAATTCCAGCACTTTGGGAGGCCAAGGCAGGAGGATCACTTGAGCCCAGCAGTTTGAGACCAACCTGGGCAACATAGCGAGACCTCGTCTCTAAAAAAGAAATCAAAGAAAATTAGTTGTGTGTGGTAGCACATGTCCATAGTCCCAGATACTTGGGAGGCTGAAGCAGAAGGATCACCTGAGCACAGGAGGTCAAGGCTACCGTGAGCCATGATTGTGTCACTGCACTCCATCCTGGGCGACAGGGTGATATGCCGACAGGAAGGAAGGAAGGAAGGAAGGAAGGAAGGAAGGAAGGAAGGGGAAAGGAAGGAGGAAGGGAGGGAGGGAGGGAGGGAGGAAGAAGAAATGGTGGTAAGAATAGGCATTCTTGTTCATTCCTAGTCTTAGAAGAAAAGCAGTCACCATTAAGTACTTTAGCTATGACTTTTGTGTAAATGTTCTTTATCAGATTGAAGAAGCTCCCTTCTCTCCCTAGTTTGTTGAATGTTTTGAATCATAAAAGGGTGTTGGATTTTGGCAAATGCTTTTTTTCTGCATTTATTGAGAAATAAATCTCTTGTCAAGAAAATAGAACTTTAATCAGTGCCTCAGCAAATGCAATCGTTGTAGCTCTGACAGGTTTGTGTCTTGTGTCTCAGATCACTCCAGAAAGAGAGCTAATGGGTTTTTTGCATTTGGGGACAGCCAGCTATGGCCCTAAACCTTCTTGGAGTGGCTTGGCATCAAGGGGGTGCTGCTCTGAGGAATTAGTAGCCACTATCAATCCTTTAAAAATACATAGCTAAGGCCAGGCTCGGTGACTCAACCTGTAATCCCAGCACTTTGGAAGCCACGGCAAGTGGATTGCCTGAGACTGTAGGTTCGAGACCAGCCCAGACAACTTGGCAAGACCTTGTTTCTACAATAAATCAAAAATTAGCCAGGTGCAGTAGCACGCACCTGTAGTTGCGGCTACTTGGAAGGTTGAGGCAGAAGGATTGCCAGAGCCTAGCAGGTCAACACTGGGGAGGCCGTGAGCATGCCACTGCACTCCAGCCTGGGCAACAGAGTGAGACTCCAACTCAAAAAAAAACATAGCTAAAAAAATAAATTACACTCTGACTTTCAAATCTGGTATGAGCACTTTGCCATGTTATAATCATCATAATCACATCAGTCAGATTTTTATTTAAGAACTCAGGCTTGAGCCGGGCTCAGTGGCTCAGCCTGTAATCCCGCGCCTTGGGAGGCTGAGGTGAGTGGATTGCCTGAGCCCGCGGGTTCGAGACCCGCCTGGGCAGGCAAAACCTCATCTCTACAATAAATCAAAAAATTAGCCGGGCATGGTAGTGCACGCCTGTAGTTCTGGCTACTCGGAAGGCTGAGGCGGAAGGATTGCCGGAGCCCAGCAGGTCAAGGCTGCGGTGGCCGGGAACGGCCACTGCACTCCAGTCTGGGCGACAGAGTGAGATGCCAACTCAAAAAAAAAAAAAAAAGAACTCAGACTTCAAATAATTTGGGTAACAGATGATTATTTGTTTGTTTGTTTTGTTTGTTTGTTTTGGTTTTAGTTTTGTAGAAATGACATCTCACTATGTTTCCCAAGCTGTTCTCAAACTCCTGGACTAAAGCAATCCTCCCACCTTGGCTTCCCAAAGTGCTGGGATTATAGATGTGAGCCACCATGACCAGCTAGGTGATAGATGATAACAAAGTAAAAAAGAGTTATTGCCAACAGGTATCTGATAGAGGGACTAGGACCTGTAAAGAGGATTGTCTTGGGATCCTTAACAATATATATGACCAAGTCACCAAATTCTTAGCCTCAATTCCACAACCTATGAAATAGGTAGAATAATATTTAGCTCTTGGGATGTTATGAGGATTAAAGGAAATTGTGCAAATAAATGGTCAGTCACAGTACTTGGTCCAGGGAAAGTTTTCATAAATGTCACTGATAATTAGCTACTCATAAACTTTCCCACATACAGTTGTAATAGTCCATTTTAAATGTCTCTCTCTCTTATTAACAAAGGCAGGGTATACTTTTTTTGTGTTTTGCCTATTATTTTTGTGAATAAATGAAAAAATAATCCTGGCCACTTAGATTTTTCTGACTCCCATCAATACTTGAGGCCCAAGGCCCCTCACACCTAACTCATAGCACAAAGGAAGGGAAGGGAGAGGAGGGGTGGGGAGGAGCCATCCTGGGGCTCAAAGGATGATGAGCTGAAGTTCTGTATACTGTAGTGACTTGCCCATTTCCCTAAATGCCTTCTGGTTATGTTCTCAGAAGCCACCACCTCTCTCCTCCCCGTGGGATCTTAATCATCACCAAATTGACAATATCACAAACTTAGCACATTGACAACAGAAATCAGCTGTCAGTGGTGCAGAGGAAGCCTGGGTGTTCCCTCCTACCCCATTCTCATTCCTCATCCACCAAACCACCTCTCCAAACAGAGGTTGATCTAGGCAAGACAAGGGAGAAATGTCAGCTACAGTAAGTACCCTACATACAAATGAGTTCCATTCCAAGAGCATATTCATAAGTCCAATTTGTATATTAAGTCCAACAAAGTTAGCGTAGGTACCCAACTAACACAACCAGCTATATACTGTACTGTGATAGGTTTATAATACTTTTCACACAAATAATACATAAAAAACAAACACAAAACATAAAGAAAACATTTTAATCTTACAGTACAGCATGTGACAATGTATGCCAGACATGTGAACAAACTTACGTAATTGGACATGCAAATGCATATTTGCATCTTTGAAAGTTTACAACTTGAAGGTTCATATGTAGGGGACTTACAATATTCACTGGGGAGACATGCTGGAAAATTAACAGAGGACACTGGGGAGACACTTGGAAAATTAACACAGGACACCTGAGGGAGGTAGCCCAACACCCAGAGACAGTGGGACAGCAAGCTGACAGCCAGCTTTAAAACCTCTGCTCTGAAAAATAGAAAGAAAAACAACAAATAGGTTTAATTATGAACTTCATAAGGACAAGAACAAGGTTTCAAAATCATTGTATCCCACCTAATGCAGTGACTTTTTAATCTATTTTATTCTTTTATAGTTAGCCTTTTTGTGTCCTGGTCAAGAAAACTTTGCCTATTCCAAGGTTGTGAAAGTGATCTCCTGTGTTTCCTTCAAAAGCGTTATTGTTTTACCATTCACATTTAGACCTGCTGTTCACCTGGATTTTTAAAAATATTATTGTATTACAGAAATGTGGGGGTACAAGTGAGGATTAACTATATATGTAGGCTGCATGTAGGTGAAATTGGGACTTCTAACTGGCCCTCACTCCCCCGATGATGACCCAAGTACCCTTTGAGTTGTTACATGCCCCATCCTCTTCTCTCCCTCCCTCCCTCCCTCCCCTAGCAGTGCCCAGTGACTACTGGTCCCTCTTTTGTGCTAAGTACTAATGTTCAAGGCCCAGTTAAGAGTGATAACATGCAGTATTCAATTCTTTGTCTCTGTGAAGGTTCACTTAGTAATTTGGTCTCCATCTCCATCCAAGTTGCTGCAAAGTCCATGATTTTTTTCTTCTTTATGGTTGCATAATGCTCTATCATGCATATGTACCACATTTTCTTTATCCAGTCCACTTTCAATGGGCAGTAGGGTTGTTTCCATGTTTTTACTATTTGAATAGTGTGGCAATAAACATGCATGTGCAGGTATCTTTTTTGTAGAAAGATTTATGTTCCTCCAGTTATATTCCCAGGAGAGGGATCACTGTATCATATGGAAGGTAAATTTTTAGTTCTTTTAGGAATCACCACTGCTTTTTATAGAGGTTGAACTAGCTTGCACTCCTACCAACAGTGTAGAAGTGTTTCCTTTTCTCACCTGCACCAGTATCTGTTGTTTTTTGACTTATTAATGATAGCCACTCTTACTGGAAATATGTGGTATCTAATTGTAGTTTAAGTTTGCACTTCTCTGGTGATCAGTAATGCCAAGCATTTTTTCATGTGTCTGTTGGCTGCTTGTATGTTGTCTCTTGTGAAGTGTCTGCTCTTGTCCTTTGTCCACTTTTTAATTGGATTTTTTGTTTTTTTCCTTTCACTTTGTTTGAGTTCTTTGTAGATCCTGGATGTTAGGCCTTTGTCAGATACATAATTTGCAAGAATTGTTTCCCATTCTGTGGGTTGTCTTTTTACTCTCTTGATGGTCTCTTTTGCTGTTCAAAAGTTTTTCAGTTTGATGAAGTCCCACTTGTCTTGGCTTTTATGGCATTTGCTTTGGGGGACTTGGTCAAAAATTTGTTGTCTACTCCTAGGACTCTTATAGTTTGAGGTTTCATGTTTAGGTCTTTGATTCATTTTGAGTTGATTTTTATATATAGATAGCTAGGAGTCCAGTTTCATTCTTCTGCACGTGGTCAGCCCATTTGCTAAATATGGTTTTCTTTCTCCACTGATTGTTATTGGTGGCTTTGCCAAAGATGAGTTGGTTGAGAGACTGTTTTTGCTTCCAGAATCTCAATCCTGTTCCATTGGTCTATGTGCTTATTCCTATGCCAGTACTAGGCTGTTTTTGTTACTGTAGCCTTGTAATAAAGTTTAAAGTCTGGAAGTGTGATATCTCCCATTTTATTCCTTTTGATGAGGATTGCTTTGACTATTTCTACTCTTTTCTGTTTCCATATGAATTTCTGTATTGTTATTTCCAGGTCTGAAAAAAAATGATGCTAGTAATTTGATGTGTATTGCATTGGATCTGTAGATTGCCTTGGGTAGAATGGACATCTTGACAATATTGATTTTTCCAATCCATGAGCATGGAATGTTTTTCCATTTGTTTATGTCATCCTTGATTTCTTTGAGCAGTATTTCATAGTTATCATTGTAAATGTCTTTTACTTCTCTGGTTAGGTGGATGCCAAGGTATTTCTTTCTTTCTTTTTTTTTTTTTAATGAATTACTATCCAACTGAAATTTATTTTCTGAAACCTTCTTATCAGTCTTTTATTCCAGGATAAATGTGGCCTTATCTATACCCTTAAATAGGTAGGGTTCTAAGGATCTTTTACAAGGTCTCTTCCAGCTTTAACATTTGTTAATTGTAAGATTTATTTTTATTTTATTTTATTTTTTTAATCTTTATTGTAAAGATGTGGGGTACAATTCAGGGTTAGGTATACAAACATTGATCATGCAGGTAACCCTGTTAATGAGGTATGTCCCTCCCTTCCCTAGCAGTTTCCCTTACCTGCCAATCCCACCCACCCCCCAAGGTATTTCTTTTTTTCACAATCCTATTGTGAATGAGATTGTGCTTTTTATTTGGTTATCTGCCTGCTTGTTGCTGGTGTATAGAAATGCAATTGTCTTTTGCATGTTGTTTTTGTAACCTAAGACTTTACCAAAGTCATTTGTCAGTGTGAGGAGGCTTTTGACAGACTTCTTGGGGTATTCAAGGTACAAAATCATATCATCTGCAAAGAGGAATAGCTTAACTTCCTCTTTTCCTTACTTAACTTTCCTGTTTTTCACACAACCTTTGGAGGTTGTGTGATGTTAGAAACTCTTCCATTTCTTTTAGGGTTTCTAGTTTATTTGTATACAGGTGTTCATAGTAATCTCTGATAATCTTTTGAATTTCTTCAGGGACAGCTGGGACTTTGCCTTTTGCATTTCTAATTGTGTTTGGTTGGACATTCTCTCTCTCTCTCTCTCTCTCTCTCTCTCTCCCCCCCCCCCACCCCACCCCCCTTTTAGTCAATCTGGCCAAGGGTCTGTCTATCTCATTTATGCTTTTAAAGAACCAGCTTTTTGTCTTGTTGATCCTTTCTATGAAAGTTTTGTCTTCTATATCCTGCAATTGTGATTTTATCTTGGTGATTTGGATTCTTCAGCTGAAGTTAGGATTTAGATGATCTTGCCTTTCCAAATCCCTTAGATGTGCCATTAGGGTTTATTTGTGATCTTTCTGTTTCCTTAATGTGTGCATGTAATGCCAGGAAGTTTCCTCTTATCACTGCTTTTGTGGCATCCCAGAGATTCTGATGTGTCTTTATTTTCATTTGTTTCCAGGAATCTTTTCATTTCTGTCTTGATTTCTGTGTTGACCCAGAAGTCGTTCAGCAGCATGTTGTTTAGTGTCCATGTTTTTGTGTGTTTGGCGGGGAGAGAATCTTGTTGGTGGTGATATTTATATTTATTCAGCTGTGATCTGAGAGGATGCATGGTATTATTTCAATCTTTTGAAATTTGTTCATTCTTGACCTATGTCTGAGAATGTGATTGATATCAGAATATGTCCCATCTGGTGATGAGTATACTCTGTAGATGTTGGGTGGGATGTTCTGAAGATGTATATTAAATACATTTGATCAAGCATTGATTTAAGTTTCTGGATCTCCTTGTTGGTTTTTTGCCTTGATGATCTACCTAGAGCTGTCAGTGGGGCATTTAGGTCTCCCACTATGATTGTGTGAGAGCCAATGTCCTCTCTTAGTTTACTTAGTAGTTCTTATAAAACTTGGTGCTCCTGTGTTGAGTGCATATATATTTAAGATGGATATTTCTTGCTGCTGGATTGAGCCTTTTATCATTACAAAGTGTGTTTCTGTGTCCTTTTTAACTTTTGATAGTTTGAATTCTGCTTTGTCTGATATCAGAAAGGCTATTCTTGCTTTCTTCTGTTTTCCATTTGCCTGAAAGACTGTTTTCCAGTCCCCATCTTTAAGCCTGTGGATGTCTTTTGTGTGAGATGAGTTTCCTGGATACAGTGGACTGCTAAATCGTGCTTCTTTACCCAGTTTGCCACTATGTTTCTTCAGTGGCACATTTAGTCCCTTCATGTTCAAATTAATTATTGAAATGTGAATTTACCTCTGTCATAGGGCTCTCAGGGGGTTGTTTTATTTCCTTTTGACTTTCATATTTATGTATGTGTGTGTTTTCATTTTGTGAGTGCTCTGTTGTCTCTCTGCTTGCTGTACTTTTGTGATGAATATGACTGTTCTTTTTCTTTTTCTGTGTTCAACACCTTCTTAAGCATCCCCTGAAGGGCTGGTCTGGAGGCAGCATATTCTCTTAGGGATTGGATGTATGGGAAGGATTTTATTTATCTGTCACTGATGAAGCTTAGCATGGCAGGGTACAAAATTCTTGGCTGGAATTGCTTATCTTTAAGGATGTTAAGGATTGGAGTCCAGTCCCTTATGGCTTGTAGTGTTTCCGCAGATAAGTCTGGAGCATTTCTGATGGGTCTTCCCCAGTTGGCAGTCTGACTTTTTTCTCTTGCTGCTTTTAGGACTTTTTCTTTCATGCTTACTCTGTGAAGGCAGATTAATATGTGTATTGGGGTTGGTCTTCTCATGTGATACCTTGTGGGGGGGTTCTGTGAATCTCTTGTGCTTGAATGATTGCCTCTCTAGCAAGATGTGGGAAGTTTTCTTGGATTACCTCATGAAATGTTTGTTCCATGATGTTCTCAGTTTCCCTTTCTGCTTCAGGGATACCAATCAGTTATAGATTTGGCTTCCTGACATAGCCTCACATCTCTTAAAGACTTTGCTCCTTCTTTTTGAGCTTTTTTTCTGTTTTTGACAGATTGGATTAATTCTATATTTTGGTCTTCAAGCTCCGATATTCTTTCCTCTGCTTGCTTGATCATGCTCCCTATGTTTGTTACTTAGTTTTTTATTTCCAGGATGGAATTCTTCATTTCCATTATTTCAAAATAAGTTTTTCTGAAATTGGCCAACCCTGTTTTTACTTCCTGTATGACTGTAGTGAGTTTTGTTTATAGTTCCTCTTGGTTCTCTCTGCTCATTTTAGCTATCCAGTTTGATTTCTATGACTGTCATCTGGGGAAGTTCATCCAAGGAGGTTTCCACTGTTTGTGCTCTGATAGCTGCTTTTTGGGGGTGCTGTCTCTTTAGTCCTCTGATGGTTGCCTATATTTTCTTGTTGATTTTTTTCCCTCATTTTTGACAGGGCTCTCTTCCCTCTCTGTAATTCCTTTTGGTTTTGTTGCTCTGAAGCAAGTCACTGACCCTCTGTTCTAAGGCCTTTTCTGTGGTTCAATATAAGTCACTCAGTGGGGGGGGGGGGGAGGGCATTCACTTCTGCTCCTTGCTCCTTCTTGTAGCAAATTTCTCAACTGTAGCAACCCCTGCTGCTAGCACTCTGCATAGAGTGGATTGGGAAATGGGCCATGGATTGGGAAATGGGCCCCAGATTGGGAAATGGGCCCCCTGTCTGTTTTCTGCAGTTGGTAGCCCAAAAGCCTTCCTACTGAGAAAGCCTTAGAGTGTCTTTCATGTCACTCTCTCCCTGTTCAAGTGACACTCTGCCCTTGAAAAAGAGCAATTTCCCTCCATAGGGGAGGGATGAGGGAATCCACCCAGTAGGCATGCAGGCCTTGGAGGTGATCTTTCTGATCTGGCTGTGAAAATGGGACAGGTACCAGTTATGTTCATTCTACAGGTGGTCTTTCCTTGCCTGGATGCTGGTTGCCTGACTCTGCTAGTAGAAGCTATTCTCACAGCTGCTGACCCAGTGCAGGTTTTTTGTTTGTTTTTGGTGTGTGTGTGTGTGTGTGTGGGTGTGTGTGTGTGTGTGTTGAGAAAAACCAATGTATTTAATGTGTACACATAGGAGCCTTTAAAATAAAGATCCAAAGGTACAAGGGAAGTTGTCCATTTTTGTGCTTAGGCTAAACAACATATGGACAGCCACGTAGAAATATTGGCTTAAAAGGGTATGAGCCTAGGGATTTCCAGGCAACATGATGATGGAACAGGTTGGACTGTGAGAGTATCTGCAAAAGTAAGTGTTCATAAAGACTCTCTGCATGAGTGAGTGTGAACCAGTGGATGAGTGAAAGTCCATGTGAGAGGAGACTTGGGATCGTGCACCCGAGGCTCTCCTCTGGAAATGACTGCAACCCACCACTGCCATGAGATTGGAGACCCAGGCATGCAGGATCATCTGCCATTCTCAGGGCTCTCTTGAGAGGAGCAGAGAACAGCTGCCCTTTACCACCTAGTACCCAGCCCATGCAATCACCTGCAGTAGCAGACCAGGCACAAGCAGGAGGATCTGTGGAGATAGCAGGTAGGGGAAATCTGGAATAAAGTTCCAACACCAGTGAGGAGATGCTGATGGGCACCATCTTTTCAGTCCCAGGACCAAGCAGAGACTTGCATTGCCCCACCCAGCTCCACCTAGCCTCCATCTTGGGACCCAGAGGCTATCTTCTCATCAGACTCAGAGAGACAGATGCCCCTCCCCCATGCTGTAACAGGCACAGACGTCATATCTAAGTGGGAGATTTGACAGCAGCAGCAGCAAATAGGATGAGCCGGGATCTGATCCATCCTCCTCCCACAGTAGTCCATGGGGCATCTGACCCATGCAAAGAGCAACCCTATTAGCCTGTGCTGAGAACAGAGAGGAGGGGCTGAAGACCAGAGCTGCTCCCCAAGGCAGAGACCTGAAAGGAACCTGGACTCCCAGAAACAGCCAGAGAGCAAGTTTTGTCTTTTTTTTTTTTTTCTTGTTTGTTTTTTGTTTTAATTTTAGTGTTTTTTCTTCTCTCTTTCTTTCTGTTTTTGTTTACATTTTTGTACTTGCTTTGTTTCTGTTATTTAAAAATTTTTTTTTAGATTTTCTGTTTATGTATGGGTATTTTGGAGGGAGAGTACACCAAAAGAGGGGTTTTTGTTTGTTTGTTTGTTTGTATGATTGTGTTTTTTGTTTGTTTGTTTTTTCTGTCTTTATTTGTCTCTCTGTTTATTCATTAGTTGGCATGCCTGTCTGTTTTCCCTCTTATTCTTCTCACTCTCCACCGCCCTTTCATCATCGTCTTTCCTTTTTCCATTCTTTTCCATTTTCTTATCTCATTTTACTTTTGAGGGCAAACAGCACCCCCACTGCCTGGACAGATTATAAGGCAGTGGGAACTAGGTTCCAAGAGGCTTACACAACTGTCAGCAGATACTGGGATCTGCAGATAGTTGCTGAATCACAGCTTCCCCCTCAATTAAATCTGAAAACTGCAAAAAGCACAGGTCCCCACCCCTAGTCCAGCCTCAGAATTGAGCAAAACCAGAGAATCTATATAAGGAAGAATAGAAGATTGAACAAGCAGAAATAAAAGCTGTCTCCCCATCACTGAAAGTAGAAGTAAAAAAAGAAGTGGAGGGGAGGAAAACCTACACAAATGAAGAAAAACTAAAAGAAGAATATGAGTCTCAAACACACCCCTGGGAGGTTAGTCACTGAGAATATAGACTCTGGAACTCAAACAGTAAAGAGCCCCCAGAATGACTGGTCTCAAACCACAAACCCAGATATCAAGATATTAATAGAGAGAATAAATAGAAATGAGGAGAGACAAGAGGAAAGAATAAAGGAATTGATAACTGAGATAAAAAGCAATAAAGAATACAGTAAATGAAATAAACAACAAACTGATAAGCATGGAGCAGAATTAACCAAGCAGAAGAAAGAATCTCAGAGAGCTTGAGGACCAAAATATGGAACTAACCCAAACTGTTAAAAACATAGAAAAAAAACTTTAAAAGACAGAACAAAACCTCTAAGAGATGAGTGATTATTTCAAGATGCCAAACCTAAGATTAATTGTAATCTCTGAAGCAGATAGAGAGACAGTGACCACCCTGGAACAATCATTCCATGAAATTATCCAAGAAAACTTCCCTCATCTCATCAGTGACAAACCATTCAAACACAAGAGATTCAGAGAACACCTGCAAGACAATAAATGAGATGACCAACTCCTAGACACATGGTCAATCACCCACACAAAGTAGGTATAAAAGAAAAAAATCCTAAAGACAGCAAGAAAGAAAAGCCATACTACCTACCAGGGAAGACCAATTAGAATAGCAGCAAACTTATGGACAGAAACACTTCGGCTACGAGAGTTTGCAGCCCAATCTTCAAAGTTCTCAAAGATAAACAATTTCAGCCAAAAATTACCTACCCAGCTAAGCTAAACTTCATAGTGATGGAGAATTAAAATCCTTCCCAGACATTCAATCCCTAAGAGTTCACACTGCCTGCAGACCTGCTCTAAAAGAAACACTTAAGAAAGTATTAAGCGCAGAAGAAAGGAAAAAAAGAACAACAACACCCTTCACAAGAATACAGGAAAAAGATCGAAAACATACATGAATCAACCCAGAAATTTAAAAAAAGACAACAAACAAATTAGCAAACTGCAGCAACAACAACAAACTCTATAAGAACCTCATGACAGGGATGAACTCTCACATCTTGATAATTAGCCTGGGGCAACCCCCTTGGGTCCCCTCCCACTGTGGGAGCTTTTCTGTCCTCTCAATAAATCCTGCTTTAAAAATAATAATAATTAGCCTGAATGTGAATGAACTCAATGCACCACTGAAAAGACATAGAATGGCAAAACAGATAAAATAGCATGAGACTACATTATATTGTCTCCAAGAGACTCATCTCACCAGAAAGGATACTCACAAACTCAAGGTAAGAGGATGGGAAACAAAATTTCAGGCGAACGGAACACAAAAGAAAGCAGGAGGTGTGATCTTAATATCAGACAAAATACCCCTTAAGCTATCAACAATTTAAAAAGACACGGAAAGTCACTACATAATGATAAAAGGCTCAATCCATCAACAAGAATTATCCATCCTAAACATATATGTGCCCAACATAGGAGCACCAACTTTTATAAAGCAGCTTATAGGTAAACTAAAAAGAGATATTGACTCCTACACTATCATAGCTGGGGACTTAAACACCCCATAACAACCCCTGACAGATCATCAAGACAAAAAGTAAACAAGGAGATCCAGAACCTCAACGTGACACTTGATCAAATAAACTTACTTGATACCTACAGAACACTCCACCCAACAACCATATAATACACATTCTACTTATCACCACGTGGAACATACTCTAAGATCGACTACATCCTTGGCCATAAATCAAGCATAAACAACTTCCACAAGACTGAAATTCTGCCATGCACCTTCTCAGACCACAGTGGAATAAAAATTAATATCAACATCAATAAAGATTCCCCCCAAACCCACAAAGACATGGACACTAACACCGTGATGCTAAACAATTCCTGGGTCAACAATGAAATCAAAACAGATTAAAAGATACCTGGAAACAAATGAAAAGGAAGAAACACCTTACCAAAATCTCTGGGATGCCATGAAAACAGTCCTAAGAGGGGAATTCATATCTCTACAAACACACATGAGGAAAATGGAAAGATCATAAGTTAATAGCCTAATAATTCACCTAAAGAAGCTGGAAAAGCAAGACCACAAAAAACCTAACTTCAGCAGAAGAATCTAGATCACCAAAATAAAAGGCCAAATTTGGAACATAGAAGACAAAAAGATAATACAAAAAAAAAATGAAACCAAAAGCTGTTTCTTTGAAAGGATAAACAAGATTGATGGACCCCTAACTAGACTGACCAAGAAAAAGAGAGAGAAAGCCCAAATACACACAATCAGAAATCCAAAAGATGAAGCCACAGCTGACCCCAAAGAAACACAAAAGATTATCAGAGATTACCATGTATACCTATATGGAAATAAACTCAAAAACCTAAATGAAATGGAAGACTTTTTGCTTTTGACATCACACAACCTCCCCAGGTTGAAACAAGAAGAAATCGAGACCCTAAATTGACCAATAACAACCCAGGAAATCAACTATATCATAAGAAAACTACCTACAAAAAAAAAAAAACCCTGGACCAGATGGCTTTCCAGCAGAATTCTACAACACATACAAGGAGGAGCTGATACCAATCTTATTGAAAGTATTCCACGCAGTTGAGAAAGATGAAACTCTCCCCAAATCATTTTATGAAGCTAACATCACATTGATACCCAAACCAGGTAAAGATCCAACAAACAATATCCTTGATGAACATAGATGCTAAAATTAACAAGATTCTAGCAAACCAGATCCAACAACACATCTTAAAAATCATCCACCATGACCAAGTAGACTTCATTCCTGGGTTGCAGGGCTGGTACAATATCTGCAAGATCATAAACATAATTAAATACATCAATAGATGCAAAAACTAAAATCACATGATTATATCATTAGATGTAGAAAAAGCTTTTGATAAAATCCAGCACCTCTTCTTGATAAAAACCCTTGGACATCTAGGCATAGATGGAACATACCTCAAAATAGTAAGAGCCATCTATGAGAAACCCACAACCAACATACTGCTAAATAGACAGAAATTGGAACCATTTCTCCTGAAAACTGGAACAAGACAAGGATGCCCATCTCATCCCTCCTGTTCAACATAGTAGAAGTCCTATCTAGAGCAATCAGACAAGAGAAGGAGATCAGGGGTATCCAAATAGAAAAAGAAGAAGTTAAGTTATCCCTCTTTGCAGACAACATGATTCTATACCTTGAAAACCCAAGAGAATCTGTCAAAAACCTCCTTGTACTGAAAAAGGAATTTGACAAAGTCTTAGGGTATAAAATAAATGCGCAAAAGTCAGTCGCATTCCTATACACCAACAATAAACAAACAGAAACCCAAACAAAAAGCACAATCCCATTCACAATAACCACACACACAAAAAAGAAATACCTTGGCATCTTACTAACCAGAGAAGTCAAAGACTTCTATAAAACTACAAAACACTGCTCAAAGAAATCAAAGATAACACAAACAAATGGAAAAATATTCCATGCTCATGGATTGAAAGAATCAATATTGTTACGATGTCCATCCTACCCAAGGCAATCTACAGATTTAATGCAATACCCATTAAATTACCAGCAGCATTCTTCTCAGACCTGGAAATGACAATACAGGAATTCATATGGAAAGATAAACAAACTCAAAAAATCAAAACAATCCTCAGCAAAAAAAAAAAAAAAAGCATCATGCTCCCAGACTTTAGGCTTTATTATAAAGCTACAACAATCAAAACAGCTTGGTACTGGTACAAGAACAGGCATATAGACCCATGGAACAGGATAGGGATTCCAGAAGCAAAACCTCAATTTCTCAACCAACTCATCCTTGACAAAACCTCCACCATCAACCACTGGGAAGAGGAGTACCTATTCAGTAAATGGTGCTGGGAAAACAGGCTGACCACAAGCAGAAGATTAAAACAAGACCCCTACCTAGCCCCATACACAAAAATCAACTCTAAATGAGTCAGACCTAAATGTAAAACCTCAAACTATAAGAATCTTAGAAAATGCTGGAGAGGCCCTTATGGAAATTGGAACTGGCAACCAATTCCTGATCAAAACCCCAAGTGCTCATGCCATAAAAGATAAGATAGACAAGTGGGACCTCATCAAACTGACAAGCTTCTGCAAAGCCAAAGAAACCATTGAAAGATCGGGGAGACAGCCACAGACTGGGAAAAAATATTTGCCAACTGTATATCTGATAAAGGTCTAATATCTAGGATCTACAAGGAACTCAAACATGCCAAAAAGAACAAACAGCCCCATTACAAGGTGGGCAAAAGATATGAATAGACACTTCTCTAAAGAAGATATATGAGCAGCCAACAGATACATGAAAAAATGCTCAGCCTCAGTGGTCATCAAAGAAATGCAAATTAAAACCAAGCTGAGATACCACCTAACTCCAGTCAGGATGGCCATCATCAATAACTCAAAAAATAACAGATGCTGGAGAGGATGCAGTGAAAAGGGAACACTTCTGCTCTGTTGGTGGGAGTGTTTCCTCGGTGGAAAACAATGTGGCAATTCCTAAAAGATGTAAAAATCGACCTCCCATATGACCTTGCAATCCCCCTACCGGGAATATACTCAGAAGAACTCAAATCACTCTATGGAAAAGATACCTGCACATGCATATTTATTGCAGCATTATTCACAATAGCAAAAACATGGAACCAACTGTGCTGCCAATTGAAAGAGGACTTGACTTTTTATTTGTTTTTTGTTTTTTGTTTTTGGTTTTTTTTTTGAGTTGGAGTCTTACTCTGTTGCCCAGACTGGAGTGCAGTGGCCACGCCCGGTTACCGCAGCCTCGACTTGCTGGGCTCCGGCGATCCTTCCGCCTCAGCCTTCCAAGTAGCTGGAACTACAGGCGTGCGCTGCCACGCCCGGCTAATTTTTGATTATTATAGAGATGAGGTCTCGCCAAGTTGCCCAGGTGGGTCTCGAACCCGCGGGCTCAGGCAATCCACTCACCTCGGCCTCCCAAAGTGCTGGGATTACAGGCTGAGTCACTGAGCCCGGCCAGGACTTGACTTTTTAAAATGTGCTACATATACATGATGGAATATGTATTTAGAGGATTTAGAGGCTATAATACTGAGTGGTCTATCACAGAAACAGAGAACCAAGTATCAAATGTTCTCACTCATAAGTGGACCTTGAACAACTATCATAATACCATTAGAAAGGGATCAGCAGTAGTGGGAAACTTCCGGGGGGGCAGGGACAAGATTGGCAGTAGTGGGAAACTGCCAGGGGCGGCAGGGGCACACCTCATCAACAAGGGTACCTGCATAATGACCATTTGTATGCTTAATCCTGAATTGTACCTCACATATTTAAAATAAAATTTTTTTTAAAAAAAGGGTATGAGCCAATGTTAATAAACTGAATGGAGAAACCCAGCAAGGGTTGTCTGTCTAGATATTTCTTGGCCTTTCTCAACATGGGTCTTTCTTCTGGGTGTGGGGCAGGACCCACTGTGGAATGGGGGTCTTATAACCCACAGTCAAACAAAGTTCAGATAATTTCTTTTTTTTTCCCCACTGTTGCACGTTTTGTTTGTTTGTTTGTTTTAAAGATGTGAGGTACAATTCAGGGTTAGGTACATAAGTCGTCATCATGCAGGAGAAGTTCGGGTCTTCCTTTGGTTCCCACTTCACCTGGTTTGAGATTGGGTACCCTTAATGGTGTCATGTGCCCCCCTCCCTCCCCCGGCAGTGTGCCCCTACTGCCAATCCCTTTCTTATAGTGTTATGATAAATGTTCAGGGTCCACTTATGAGTGAGTACTTGTGGTGCCCAGATCTTTGTTTCTGTGATAGATCACTGAGTATTACCGACTCTAACTTCATCTAAGTAGCTGTGAAGTTCATAATTTTGTCCTTTTTTTATGGCTGTATAATAGTCCATCGTGCATATGTTCCACATTTTTTTATGCAGCCCACTTTCGATGGGCAGCACAGTTGGTTCCATATTTTTGCTATTGTGAACAATGCTGCAATAAACATGTGTGTGCAGATATCTTTTTTATAGAGTAATTTGAGTTCCACTGGGTACGTTCCCAGAAGGGGGATTGCTGGGTCATATGGCAGGTCAATTTTAGATCTTTTAGGAATCACCACACTGTTTTCCACAGAAGTTGTACTAGTTTACACTCCCACCTACAGTGTAGAAGGGGTCCCTTTTCCCCACATTCTCTCCAGCATCTGTTGTTTTTTGAGTTATTGATGATGACCATCCTGACTGGAGTTAGGTGGTATCTCAGTGTGGTTGCAATTTGCATTTCTTTGGTGATTAGTTAGGCTGAGCATTTTTTCATGTATCTGTTGACTGCTTGTATGTCTTCTTCTGAGAAGTGTTCATTTATATCACTTGCCCACTTTTTAATAGAGTTGTTTTTTTCCTTTTGGCACATTTGAGTTCCTTGTAGATCCTAGATGTCAGGCCTTTGTCAGCTATACAGCTGGCAAATATTTTGTCCCATTCTGTGGGCTGTCTCTCCATTCTCTTGATGGTTTCTTTTGCTTTGCAGAAGTTTTTCAGTTTGATGAGGTCCCACTTGACTACCTTATCTCTTATGGCATGGACTTATAGGGTTTTGATCAGGAATTGGTTTCCTATTCTGATTCCCATAAGCGTGTCTACTGCATTTTCTAAGATTCTTATAGTTTGAGGTTTTACATTTAGGTCTGACTCATTTAGAGTTGATTTCTGTCTATGGTGATAGATAGGGGTCCTGTTTCAGTCTTCTGCATGTGGTCAGTCAGTTTTCCCAGCACCATTTACTGAAAATGTTCTCCTCTCCCCAGTGGTTATTGGTGGAGGCTTTGTCAGAGATGAGTTGGTTGAGAAATTGAGGTTTTGCTTCTAGAAGTTATATTCTGTTTCATTAGTCAATATGCCTGTTCTCGTACCAATACCAGGCTGTTTTGATTACTATAATATATTATAATAAAGTTTAAAGTTTAGAAGTGTGATACCTCCCACTTTGTTTCTTTGCTAAGGATTGTTTTGAGATTGCTTGTCTCCATATGAATTTCTGTATTGTCATTTCCAGGTCTGAGAAGAATGATGTTGATAATTAATGGGTATTTTTTTAATGGGTTTTTGTTTGTTTGTTTTTCTGTTTTCTGATCCGCTGGGGTTCTGGTTGTCCTTCTCTGTGCTCTGACCAGGACTTCTCCTGCTCGGGACCAATGACTCATGCATGGCTGGGAGGGGTGAATTGACTCAAAGTGGTCTTAAGTACACTCATCCATTTGTTCACTGGGCAGGGCTCCAGTTCCTGTGTGAGCCTGGTACACAGCAGGAGGTGGGCACCTGGATTCCCACATCTGCCATCGTTTTCTGGTCTCTGTGTGTTCAAAGAGACCTTTGCTGGGTGCAGGGTGCTTCACCTGTTCAAAAGTGTTCAAGGTGTCTCTGTCTTTCAGCAGCTTGGTCCATACTCTCTGCCTTGCTCAGCAAGAGCAGTGCCGGTCCGCTGCTCCATGGTGGCCATCTTGGATCTCTCCACTTGGAATTTTTTCTTAGTATAAGGTATGAGAGAATTTCTTCACATGTATATCTAGTTCATATGGCATGTTTACTGCAAAGAACACCCTTGTTCTCATTGCACTATCATCTTTGCATAAATTGGGTGGCCACATATTTGTAGGTCGATGTTCTTTTTCTTAATTCTGTCACTTTACTAGTTTTAAAACTACTGCCTAGATTACTAGTTGGTCCATCTTTATACATGTATTCCATACCAATGGCTCAGTTTATTTTTTTAAAAAAGCAGGATAAAATCTTGGTTCTTTCCCTTTGTTTACTAATTTTCAGAATAGATTTGGTTTACAAGCATCCTCCAATGGTGATCAATTGAGTTTAAGTAACATGAATTCATGTAATTAAACATAATTGATATTTTTCAACCAACTGCAGTTATTACCCTTATTGATTAAGATGTCAGTCAAAATGTTATTACCCTTAATAATCACAATCCCATCTTTGGGAGCCTCTTCATTTCAGCTCTAAGTCATTTTTGATATGGCTACTGTTTGGTTTGTGTATAGCTCTCTTGCTCTCTGATATGTTTGCAGCAATAGATAATGGATGGATAGGCAGCCTGTGGTCTTTTTAAAATTTGAGTCAGAGTCTCACCCTATCACTCAGGCTGGAGTGCAGTGGCACAATCATGGCTCACCAAAGTCTTGACCACCTGGGTTCAGGTGATACTTCTGCCTCTGCCTATGAGTAGCTGGGACTACAGGTATGCACCAGCATGCCTGGCTAATTTTTTCTTTTTTTCTGTAGAGATGAGATCTTGCTATATAGCCTAGGCTGGTCTTGAACTCCTGGGCTCAAGCAATCCTCCTGCCTTGGCCTCCCTAGTAGCTAGAATTACAGTGTGCACCACCACATCTGGCTGATTTTTGTATGTTTTGTGGAGATGAGGTCTCACTATGTTGCCTGGGCTGGTATCAAACTCCTGGGCTCCAGCAATTCTCCTGCTTCAGCCTCCCAAATTGCAAGGATGACAGCCACCACAGCCAGTCAAAATTCCACAAGGCTGGCTAGTGGCTATGGAGCGTTCAGTGTGAGCAACCACTTGTACAACACCTATGTCTAGGAAGTATGTCCCACAGTAACTCCCCCACCCACAACAGGACCACCTCTGGGGTGATATGGAAAGGCGAGCACACAGATCAGGAAGAAAAGGGGATGGGGGACACTGAAATAGTAATAGCTAATATCTTGGAAAACTTTCTATGTGCCAGAAACTAGTCTAACCTCTTCACAAGTACTAATTTCTCTAATCCTTACAATGAACACATGGGCTGAGTACTATTACAGATAAGAAAACGGAAGCACAGAGAGGTTAAATAACTTGCCCAAGGCCACACAGCTAGTAAGTAATGGAGTCAGGAGTGAAACCCAGTCACTCCCCCAACTAAAATTGAAAAGACAAGCCACTTCTCCCTCACAGATTGGTTAAGGAGGGCGATCGCAGAGGATTCCAGCGCCTGGTGGGATCCTGGTCAATGCTAGGAACGCTCAGCCACATTCCAGGGTGAATTTTAGTCCCACCTGGCCTTGGTGTGCCCAACATAAGCAAACCTGACACTGTTATAACTTCATTCCCTTTCCCCTTTACTCCCAAGAGCTCCCTTCCTCCTCCGTGCCCCCAGCCTCAATACTCCAGCCCTGACCCTGCCTTCACTGGAATATTGATGCCAGCTCCTATCCTTGTATTCCTGAGAAATGTTCTTCTCTGACCAACGTGGTACTGTTATAAGTAAACATTTCTGTTGAAGCTGGACAGGTGCTTTGCAAATTTTCTCAATTATCCCTATTTTGTAGAGGTGGAGGCTGAGCAGCTGCGTGTTTTGTTCAGGGTCACAGAGCTAGAGAATGGCTGGGCCAGGATCCCATTCAGGAAGTCTCTCACTCTTAAGTCCTGCGTCTCACTCCTGACCCACTACTGCCCTCTGCTGGGCCTTTGGCAGCACAGCCTCGCTGTGCTGAGGGCAGGGGCAGGGGAGAGGAGGTGGGGAGGGCATTTCTTATTCTCAAAGCCCCTGTAGAGCTCCTCAAATTTCACCTGTCAAAAATACATCCATTATTTTTCTATGGAGGACATGATTGGAATAACTGGTGAAACTTGCCTAAGGTAACATAGCAGTAAAGGGGTATTGTATCTACCATTTTTAAATGATTCAGAAAAAAAGGTGTGGGTGTAGAGAGAGAGAACATAATTAAACAAATGTGGTAGTGTTACATTTGGGGAACTTGAGTGAAGAATATAGGGAAATAGGGAATTCTTTTTTTTTTTTTTCTTTTGAGTTGAAGTCTCACTCAGTCGCCCAGACTGGAGTGCAGTGGCCGCTCCCAGCCACCGCAGCCTCGACCTGCTGGGCTCCGGAGATCCTTCCGCCTCAGCCTTCCAAGTAGCTGGAACTACAGGCGCACGCTACCATGCCCAGCTAATTTTTGGACTTATTGTAGAGATGAGGTCTCACCAAGTTGGCCAGGCGGGTCTCGAACCCGCGGGCTCAGGCAATCCACTCACCTCAGCCTCCCAAAGCGCGGGATTACAGGCTGAGCCACCGAGTCCGGCTTATAGGGAATTCTTTATACTATTCTTACAACTTTTCCGCAAATCTGAAGCTTTTTTTTTTCTTTTTAAGTGAAGGTTGGGTGCAGTGACTCATGCCTGTAATTTTAGCACTTTGGGAGGTGGAGGCAAGAGGATTGCCTGAGCCCAAGGGTTCAAGACCAGCATGGGTAACTTGGTGAGGCCTTATCTCTACAAAAATAAAAGTATCCAGATGTGGTGGGGCATGCCTGTAGTTCCAGCTACTTGGAAGAGTGAGGCAGAAGGATCACCTGAGCCCGGCAGGTTGAGGCTGCCATGGCTGTGAGTGTGCCACTGCATTCCAGCCTAGGCAACAGTGAGACTCCAACTCAAAAAAAAAAAAAAAAAGTTAAATAATTGTACCTTCAGGAAGCCACCAACTCCAGCTCCCCAGTTTCCTGGGACATTCTCTGGTAACTAACAGGTAACTGCAGGGCTCCTCTCCACAGCAGGCAGGGGGTATAGGGCCTTTGAGACAGCAAGAGAAAGAAGCTACCTCTTGAGACTACTGAGGGTATTTAGTGCCCACAAGAGCCCATGCATGCCCCTCCAATGCACACACGTATGCACAACCACAGGTAGTGATTGGGGACCTTCCAAAAAGTAAGTATGTTGGTATCCAGATGCTAGCCAGCATGGTGAAGGGGTGGGAGGCATTTCTTTTTTTTTTTTTTTTTGAGTTGGAGTCTCACTCTGTCGCCCAGACTGGAGTGCAGTGGCCGCTCCTGGCCACCGCAGCCTCGACCTGCTGGGCTCCGGCGATCCTTCCGCCTCAGCCTTCCGAGTAGCTGGAATTACAGGCACGTGCTATCACACCCGGCTGATTTTTTTATTTATTGTAGAGATGAGGTCTCGCCAAGTTGGTCAGGCGGGTCTCGAACCCTCAGACTCAGGCAATCCACTCACCTCAGCCTCCCAAAATCGCGGGATTACAGGCTGAGCCACTGAGCCTGGCTGGGAGGCATTTCTTATGAGAAATAATGACAAAAATAAGATAGATCACAAGAGAAGGGAGGGACAGGAGGCACCTAAGGAATATTATAGACATCTGTCATGCAAAGGAGGAATCAGATTCAGTCTATGACAGCCTAGATGACAGAGCGATGCTCAGCAGAGGTACACATCACCCTGTACCATGGTTCACAATATAGAATTACACCAGAAGGCTCACCCCTGTGGATACTCCAGCAGAGGGGGTTGACCAGTTTGGGGAGTTTCTAGCCAGGCCCAGACTCACCAGAAGGAGTTTCACCCCCCTAGACAGTCACAGGCATGTCAAACCGAATGTGTTCTAAACCTAACTCCTGATTGCCCTCTCTGGTCCACCTCCCACCCACACCTCTCCTCCCATAGCCACAGCCTTGGGCGGCTCCAAGAAATGGCAACGGCATTCTTCACCACGGCCATCTTTGACCCGACTTTTTCTGACCCCTCCATATCTAATCCCGCAGCAGGTTCTGGCCATCTGACTGCGTCTCACCTCCCCACCTGAGCTGAGCCTCCACCCTCTCTAGCCCACATCAGTGCTGTTCTCTCCTCTCTGGTCTCCCTGCTCCCACCCTCACCCCTCTGCAGCAGTCAAGTGGCCCTCTGAAACCAAACACCAGATCAAGCCACTCCTTGGCTCCAACAGCCTCTTGTCTTGCTCAGAGTCAAAGCCAACGGCCTTGGCCCTTTGTAATGACCCTGAACCCAGCTCCTCTCCTTCATCCACACTGCAGGTGTCTTCACGCTTCCTCAGAGACCTACATTGCTCCCTCCCCACATCCTTTAGGTGTGTTGATGTGCCCAAATGCCACCTTTGCAGTGAGACCTTCCCTGTGTGCAGGGGCTCTGGAGGGAAGGACACCGGATGCAGGTAACTACACAGGTGCCCTGGTGCCACTGGCCTCAGGCCTCCCCTGGACCTCGCAGGCCTGGGCAACAGAGCCTTCGGCAGACTGGAGACCAGGGGCCTCCACATCTTCTCCAGCACCACTTGAGCCCCCCGGCTCCTGGTGCAACAGAAGGGAGCGAGGCAGCCAGGGAAAGGGTCCCAAATTGGGCCTCTCATTAGTCTTGGAAACTGGTGGCTCGAACTCAAGACTTTGTCGGGATTAAGAAAGTAAGGAAATGCAGTCTTTTTCACACCTGGAGTGTTGGCAAGCAATCCTGAAGATCCAGCGGTAGGGGATCCCCTGTGGGTGAGCAAGACAGAGGCCCTGGTTCAAAAAGCAAATAATGTAGAGGTCCCACTGACCCAAGGCCAGTGGCCAGAGGCCAATTCGCAGCAGGGAGTTCAGACTTGGGGCACCCTCCGCCCTCCCACCAGTGCCCACGGTCTCCCAGGAAGAAAGGGTCCTGGTGATGGAAGTACATAGCAAGGAGGTGTGTAAGGCCTCCCTCAGCAAGTTCCATGGACAGTGAGACTTGCAAGTAAAGAGGAGTTGGACAGGCTAAAGGTGAGCTGGGGCAAAAGGAATTGGGCCGGGGAAATGGCACACATTAGGGTCAGGCTGAGCAGCGAGCATTACTGTGAGGGGGCAGGGCTCGAGCATGGGGATCAGACACCGGCTAGTTCACAGTCTCGGAAGCCTCATTCTCAAGTCTGAACTTTAACCTAAGGCAACAAAGGGCTCCAAGCTGAGAAAGCTCACCCCACCCCAGCTATCATGTAAAGAGTGAATCAACAGAGGAAGCCAGGCTGCAGGGAGATGCCAGAGGCCACCACAGAAATCCTGGTGTGGGAGCAGGGCCTGGCCCAGAGAGCTGGCACTAAGGATGACGCTGAAGGATGTTTAAGAGGCAGAACGGGCAGGCCGTGGTGACTGAAGAGATCACTCCAGTAACTGGCTTGTGTGACAGAACAAATGGGGAGCTAAAGAACACTGGATTTGGGGCAGAGGTAGGAAAAGAATATGGGTTTGGGATTGGTCATCCAAAGTCCACAAGAGGCCTGGAAACACATGGTCTAGGGACCTGGACTTGGGAACTTTTGAAGTTAGCATAGCAGTCAGAGCCCTGAGAGTGGGTGGGAGCACCAGGGGAGCAAATTTAGTGGGGGAATGAGCACCTTGGGCAGAACGTACTGCCCAAGGAGGCGGGAAGAAAGCCAGGAGAGCAGGCTGAGAGCCGAGGGCAGGGGTGGTCAGCAGGTCCTGGGAAGCAACACTGGCTGCAAGCAAGCAACCCCAACATCCACGCCAGGTCAGCATGCCCCACGGCACCCATCAAAAACCACACACGATCTAGAATTTAATATACGTTTATTTGTGTAGTAGGAACATTCAGGTATATAAATAAGGTAAATACTTTCCAATGTACAGAATATCATGTTCTTACATTGCGTGGAAAAAAAACTACATGTGTTGTTCAACACTGATCACGAGTGCACAGAGAAAGACCAGCTGCGGCAAAAACGCTGACTTAGTGAAACGCCACGTTGGGGAAGCGGCACAGCAGTAGCACACAAGCACACTGGGGAGTTCGGGGGGACTGTCACGGAGACTCCACACACCCAAGAGCTGCTTCAAGGAAAACTGAACTGTCAACATCCAGCCCATCAGGAAAGACAAGTGAACTCCACCGTGTCCATCCACCTTATGAAGGGAGGGGCAGAGAACCCGACCAGGGGTGCTCTGCCCTGTCACAGAGGCAGCAGGGCCAGGGCAGACATAGGGCCCACCTCTGGGATGTGGCACTGGCAGTGATGGGCCCCCTGTGATTGCCTGGCCTACCCAGCACAGATGGCCCCACAGGGGTGGGGAGGCCATTCCTATGTTTGGGGAACTTCCCAGTTAAATAAATCCTCAGACTGGACAGAATTAAGATGTACATCCTTGGCTGTGCATGACTTGCCCAAGAACACCAGAGTTTCCAAGAGGCTTCACCACAGAAACACCCTTACCTGGTCTGCCCCTCCTGTTTAAAGGATACTAAGCATGAATAATAATTAAAACGTGGCATCAGCATCGGCTCTAGACAATCCATGAGGTTCGAATCTCCCTGGGCTTTCTGAGTCAGCCAGCAAGCATCTAGTCTCCCTCAGCTACAGGCCTCCAGGCCTCCTTGCCCACACTCCTCCTGCTGCTGCGCCCATGGCTTCTCGGGAGTCCTTGAGCTGGAGAACAACCAGCCCTGATGTGTGTTCAGGTCTTCCCCTTTGTACTCAGACATCCAGCCAGTGAGACATAAGACAGAAACACAGGATTTACTAACAGCCGGGGTTCTGTGTACAGAGGAGTTAAAAGAAACAGTATGGGGAGGACACTCATAAAAACATGTGTGCACATTATGCACACTAGAAAACATTCTCAGCCCCTTTTCTATGCTGGTGCTCCTTCAAGAAAAACCAACAAAACCAGTACAGGGACCCGATGCAGGTAAGGAAATGGCATGCCAGCAGCCGAGGACAGAGCCGGCTATGTGGATGGCATCAGCAAACACTATTTCACTTGGGACAGAATCACCAGCAGGCTAAACCTCTGGGCTTTTTATATAGGGAAGGTCCCCTGGAGGCTGCAGGGAGCGAGGCCCTGCCCAGCGCCTGGGAGACCACTGTGGAGGCATTTTCAACTCCATGACCAGAGGGCCCTCTCCCCAATGTGCAGCTTTTCTGCAGATTAAGGGCTGCCTGGTCCACTGAAAGGGTGAGAGATCCTCTGGGCAAGGCCAGGACCAGCCTGTCACAGTAGCTGCCTATTAAAAAACCTCCGCAGTCACCTTCTCCAGATTACTGGCATTATCCTTATTTCATTAACTAACTGGAGTACAGAGACCATCACTTAAATATGAGCAATGGCCTGCTGGGTCCTACTAACACCCAAGAAATAATTCACATCAAGCCAGTAATTCGAAGTTGCTATTACTCAATCGGCTTAAGACTTCCACGGGTCCCGTTAGCCAACATCATTCCTTCAAGATGAAAAAGCCTCCCCTGACACACCCCGTCCCCAACTCCCCTGGTCTCCACTCAGAAAACAAAGTTAAAGAAACTCTTTTCACACAATCCCGTGCCTGTTCTCCCTGAACTGATGACTCATCCATTGGATCCTTTGCTAGTCTAGAATCTGACAGAAACACTCACACCATCCGTCCTCAGTGGACCACGCACTTCTATCCCGTTAATACTTCTAAGAAGGAATGAAGCATGAGGCCCCACCCTTGTTCCATTGTTAAGATGTGAGCCTGCCTTTTAGGCTTTGGTCTGTGTCAGCTCCTATGGAGCAAGTTTCTGTTTTCCTCACTCCTCTTGGCCCCTGAAAATGTCTACCCATATAGGGAACAGCTGCAGGTTCCTGAGCTGAGGGCACAGAATCTCGGCCAGAGAGGAAAATGTGTCCGGAGTCACAGGCAGGCCCTCATTGTCAAGAGTAAAGGCACCAGCCAGCAAGAAGCTGCCTCCTTCCCGTGGGTAGTCCACACCATGGGCACAGGACAGGGCAAGATTCAAGCCATTCCTGCTAAGAACAGGATTTGGGAACACCCTCACATCCTCTTTCCATTTGTCAGGCTGGCCTCCTAAAGGATGAGCAAAGTGCTAAGACACTGCAGAGGGGTGCTATGGTTGGCCCATTTCTCTCGGACGGACCAGGCTGCGTGCAGGGCATGGCAATGTGGTGACTGAGAACCAGACTCTGGCATCACAACAATGTGGGTCAAACTGCCAACTGAACTCAATGAAAGTAGCTACCATTTATTGAGTGCTTACTATGTGCTAGGCACTGTGCTAAACGCTTACATGTGTTATCTCGTTACATCCTTACAACCATCCTGTGAAGCAGGTACTATTATCACACCCAACAGGGTGGGAGATGGAAGCTTAGAGCAGCCTAGGAACCTGCCCAGATCTAGGGCTCTTTGAGTCTGTCTCCTTAACCACTGCTCTCAGCCTCAGTCACACTTCTTCAGTTTCCACATCTACCAACAGGGATAATAATACCTAATCAAAGGTTGTTTTGGGGATTAAAAGGGATAATGCACGTAAACCCTTAGCACTATGCCTGGTACATATTAAGCACTATATTATTGCAATAATTACTAATAAACACACTGCTAATGTCTCACTGGCTCAAGAATAGAGAAGGTGTCTCAGTAGATTGGCATTTTGTGAGAAAGGGGAGGGAAGGGGACAGGGTCTTTAAACAGCCAACAGATTTGAAGCCCACTGGCCATGAAACTCCAGACTTCACAGAGTCTGCCCCCTCCATTTTCATACATAACCCACGTGTCCTAAAACCCCTTGCACGTCAGCATCCTAAGTATATCTCCTATACTGCCCTCAAGCAGAGAGCTTCATGCCGTGGAAAACATGGTCCCCATACAAACAAGTGAGCGCCTTAATCAAGGGAATGGACCAGGTGAGAAGACAGCCTCCACCCGACAGCCCAGGTGAGTAAGGTCACTGCTGGCCAACCTGAAAGTGGGGGCCAGAAGAAGGGAAAGGTGGGCCCACGTCCAAGTGGAAAAGCAGCTAAGACTACTTTCTGCAGTGGATGTGGGTGAAGAGAGTCCAGGCCCAAGAGAAGGCAGGCCAGGCAGAGGCCTGAAATAGAATCCTTTGTCATCACTTGGTCCAGACCTCAGCACACATAAAGGTTGTGCCACAAGGCCCCCACATAACAAGAGAAATTGGTCAGGAAGTGGAAGTTGTTCATCTCTTTAAAAACTGGAAGCTGGGCAACTGTGTGGAGGGCAATAAAGGGAAAAGGAAGTCTGTTTTGACCAAGACAAGTGAGAATAAGCAGCCCTGTCTCTGAGGGGCTGTCCCTGCTGCTCTTTGGAGCCAGGTGCTCCAGACAAGCACAAGCAAGCGCCCATGGCCAACTGTCCTGCGATGCATTAACAGCCACCTGGATGTCCTCCCTTTGCCTCCCTCCCCACATTGGCCTCAGAAGAACAGGCACCCTGGGTTCAAGTGAAATCGTCCCCCTCCCCACTTCACCCTCTTCTCGGCACATAGTCACAGTGTGCAAGAAAGTAGGCACAGATGTGAGTTACTCTGAAAGACAAAATATGATGGTGCCTGATACCACCAAACAGGGAGAGGTTTTAGCAGTGACACAGCACACGTAGTAGTGGTGAAAACCCACTACCTTGGAACCGCACCCATAGCTGGCTTCATAAGGAGCAGGGCCACTTTTGAGGATCTCAACTCAAGGACCCACTCAATTCAGGTCCCAGCCAACCTAGCAACTGTCTTAGACTCAAATCACAGGGTCTGGGTAGTCTCCCTTAAAATATATTTTTGGGATTCTCTTGCATAATATAGGTCAAGTTACAAGATAAAAGCCCAGTGGAAAAAAATAATTTCATAAAAATGGTTTTGAAGTCTACTTGTATAAGGTTAAAGGTTGTATTTCACTCCTATGAAAGTATTTTTTAAAATACAGTATTAATAGTAATACTGTAGCTACTAAAATGCTCAGAATATGAAACAGGCAAGAAATAATAAACATATGTAAGAGACAGCTGCCTAAGAGGGTTTCATGCTCAGGAGTAAGACGTAAACGTGTACTTTTTTGATGCTGAAAGCAGTTAAGAGGGCAGCATGCAACACAAAGGGAAAGCCCCAGTGCCCTGTGAGCCATCACGAGTAGAGTCCACCCGGGCTCATTTTGGCCATCAGCCCTGGTTTCTGTGACCCCCTTGTTCAGACTCCTCATGCCACCAGTTAGGAGTTAACAGCAATTCAAGTTCCAACTTGGCTCAGGTCAGGCCCCCTGAGCTGGAGAGAAGGAAAGTTGCAGCACCTCAGGTGCATTCACACCACAATCACAAAAGCCAGTGGGGCCAGGACCCCCAGTCCTCGTCCTGTGGGAGAAGTGTGGGATGGCATGAGTCTGCCCCACCGCGGCACCCTGGGAAGCTCCCTTCCCGAGGAGGCGCCCACGATGATGTTCACCTGAGACACCTCAGAGGCTGTTGTGAGAATGCAGGGGAGACAACTGAAAAGAGAAACAAAACAAACTGTAACCCAGGACTAGGCAATATTTATGAACACATAAACAAATGGGAAACATGAAACCATACACAGAAGTAACAAACAGCAAATTCACAACAAGGGAGGGTGCACAGTTTCAATAACATTTTATTTCTGACAAAACAAAAATGGGTCTAAAGCAAGTGATGCCATTCATTAAGATCTGTGTGGGTATATGTAAAAATAGACTCTGGAATCTTGTCTGTAAATAGGAGAAATAGAAACACTGTGCTATCTGGACACAAGGTGGCGTTGCCCTCCTGGCTACCTGACTGGGAAATTCCTCTCACTTCACCAGAAGGCAAGTGGGAAAATCAGAAGAAAATCAAACCCAAGCTGACCCTCTGGCCTCCCTGCTAGCAGTCCTAGCAAGCCCCCAGCTTCAGCTTCCCAGACTTCATCAGCAACCACTTCCACAAAGGAATGCAAGCCCAGCCTGCAATGCCTGGCTCCCTGATCCCAAAGACAGTCCCATGGCAAGAGTGGGTCTTTGCTGCTACGCCCCAGCTGAGAATCCCTGCTCTCAGGACCGCCCCCCGCATATGCCAAAGGATGAGGAGCCCTTCTGTCTCTAGTTTGGTGATTTTCATTCTTTAGTCTGAAAACTAAAGTTTTGTTACTGATCACCTTCACTGCTTCAGTTCTGTTGCTGAGATACTGACTTATCTTGAGGCCAAGCATGTGGAAAAGGCCAGAAAATGCTTCCTTTTTGTGGCACTAGACGTTCCCAGAGGAACCTCTAGTGACATGAATTTGCTCAGCCAGAATTACAGAAGAGTGGAATTAAAAGACACCTCAAAAATGAGGCACCTGAGAGTGACATACTCAGGACTGAAACCCTTGCTTTTAAGGAGGCCTTGGAGCTGAACAAGAAAAGCCACGAGGCTTAAATGGAAGTACAAGTTCAGAGGAAAGAAGTCGCTTCCACCTCCACACATGTGGGAAGGTCACGCAGTGACATGTGAGCTGAAAGACACTTTCAGGGCTCTGCCCTCTGCCGGATGCTTCAGAAACCTGGGCTAACAGTGAGCTTTCATGGAAGTATTAAGGCTAATTTACAAACAAAACAACACAAACCAGCACTAGACCAAGATGCTAAAGCAAATCATTACATCCTCATTGGCAATGAAAACAACCATGGCACGGAATAGCTTAACACATTTAGGCACCAAGTTCTCTCTCCCGCACTCCATTGCTTGTTGACCTGACCGAGAACTAACTGATCTTCCCAAAGTCAATCTCATCCCCATAAATAGGGAGGTAAAAAAAAAATACCACAGTTGAAGCAAACAACAACAAAAAAGGTCCCCCAGTAAAATACAAACTACATTTAAACTGGTCACATTATATAAAAAGTATGCATTTAATCTTCAAAATAGTCAAGCTTCTAATCAGGTTACGTTTTCCATAGTTTTAAGCAGGTCTTTGTGGTTTTAGTGAAGAAGTCGTGGTGCAATTGAAATTACTATAAAAAATAAGTGACTTTTAAAACAAACACATAGCACACACTGCTCTTAAAAGTCATGTATACATAACACAGCAGCTACATGGGTGTTCAGGCAAAGGGTGCATGAACGAGAAGCCCTAGGCTCCCTGCCTCATGGGAAAGCCCCCAGGAAGGATTCAGCAGCAGCAAGACTACAGCACAGACGTGAACGGCATTGTCCCTGAAAAGACACAGTTAGCTGGACTGCCGACAGAAGATACTGCGGCCTACATATGGGGGCAAGGGCTCAGGTACAGTACATTCTACTGCAGACACTTGAAATATTACAGTGTGGTTTTTCTCCAGACTATTATAAATAATTTTTCGTGCTTTCTGAAAGAAACAAAAACTGAAACCTTCTTTCAGTCCATGATAAAGGAAGGTAAAACCATATTATAAAGCAGAGTTTATTTACACTCTGCAAGATGTCGGCATGGATAGAATGCTTATCTGATTAATAAGCCTCCATTCTTCTGGCCTATAGAAGGCAATCCTCCACAGCTCCAAGCAGGCATTGCTAGGAAACACTAGGTAAAAGCTCTCCAGTTCAGCAAAGACATCCAAGCTGTGCCCCCAGAACCGGTTGGGGAGCCCCTGAACTGGTTGGACACAGATGAATGTCTGTGTCTGACTGAGCCCAGAAACAGTACAACTGATGAAGGCTGGAACCACCAAGCAGACACTCCTGAGCTGGGCAACACTGTCTTCCAGATTGTTAAACACTTTTGTTTGTTTAAAAAACCCAAATGGTTTTACCGCCATGACTTCTTTCCAACTCAAAGCTGAAGTTTACTCAAAACCCAAATCACAAACAATATACTGTATATACAGATTTTTTTGAACCCACAAATAAAAAACATCCTACCCACAAAAAAAAAAAAAAAAAGACAGTGAGTTGAAGCCTCGTCATTGTCTAAGTCACACCAGCTGGGCGTGCCTTGGAGACCTGCCCCTTGCTCAGTCCCACTCCTGTTCTCCTGGCCTTGGGTGGCCCCTACTCGTCCTCTGTGGCAGCTGTCAGCATCCCCTTCTCGATCAGGTGAGACCTGAGTGTGTTGAAGATGTGGAGCTGCTGATCTGGCCGCAAGGTCAGGAACTGCTGAATCAGTTTGCTTGGGTTAGGACCCCTGGAAAAGAATATGAAGAAACAGCACTGAGCTGGGTCCTGGAAGCTTCCAGGGCTGATTATCCAAGTGGTGATCTGGTGTTTGGATTCTACACTAACAAAGAGCAGGAAGAGGGCCTCAGAAAACCCGTAAGCAGTAACAAATGAAGGCTGTATGTATATTGGGATGCTTTTCGCTGGTACTTGGATGCAGCCAAAATTTTAGATTTGCCCCATACTTAAAAATCTACCAACTTGGTTCACGTGGAAAGGTACCATACCTGATGAAACTGGCGATGTACACATTGACAAAGGTAGCCATCAGATACTGGCAGTCAAAGCGATCCATAATGCCTCCATGGCCAGGAATGGTATTAGCAAAGTCCTGTTAGAGGCAAGGGAAGGATGGGTGATGCTGGGCTCAATCAATGACTAAATCCTCCCAGCCTAACGGTCCCACCCCAATGTCTGGCTACTGTCCTGAGTAGCTGAAGAAAACAGAATATTAGAAATACTGGATCTAATGGCGAGGCAATATTAATACACAATTTTATTAAATTACCAAAGATTCTTTTGAAGAAAGATATGTTAACAAATAAACTGAAAACCAGTAATTGCATTTTCTTGGAAGCAACATATTTGTAGTTAACCCACCTAAATTCAATGCATGGGTCAAGAAGAGCACACATTTATCACCAGGGCATATAGCCTGGTATTTTGAAGGGGGCTGTGACTGATGGGATGAGGCAGGGGGAGAAAGAAAGAAGACAGGTGAGGAGGGGGTGAGATGAAAGAACAGAGAAGAGAGTTTTCCTACTTTGATCTTAAAGGCCCGTTTGAATCCACTTGCGAAGAAACCTCCAAAGGGGCCGATGAGCGAGGCAAAGGTGGAGAGGGCAATGCTGTGAATCTGGAAGGGGTACATCCGGACTATTTTCTGAGAAGAATAAATGAAGTAAAAGTCAGGGTGCACACAGGCTATGATTTGAGTTGTCCCCACAAAACTCACATTGTTGAGAGGTGGGGCCTACCAGGAGGTGTTTGGGTCATGAGGGCAGACCCTTCATGAATGGTTTGATGCTTTTCTCATGGCATGGAGTAAGTCTTTGCTCCCAAGAGACTAGATCAGTTCTCATGGGAATGTTCCAGTGAAAGTGTGTTGTTATAAAGTGAGGACACTCCTGGATTTTACCTTTTTGCACATGTCATTCTTTGACTTTCTCTGCCATGCTATATGAAGCAGTACAAAAAGCTCTCACCAGAAGCCAGGCAGAAACTGGCACCATGCTTCTTGTACTTCCCAGTCTGCAGAACCATGAGCTAAACAAACATCTTTTCTATATAAATTACCTGCTTTGGGTAGTCTGTAATTTTATTTTATTTTTTGAGTCTAGGTCTCACTCTGTCACTCAGGGTAGAGTGCAGTGGCACAATCACAATTCACTGCAGCCTCAACCTCCTGGATTTAGGTGATCCTTCCACCTCAGTCTCCAGAGTAGCTGTGACTACAGGCATATGCCATCACACCTGGCTAATTTTTTGTAGAGATGAGATCTCACTATGTTGCCCAGGCTGGTCTCAAACTTTGGGGCTCAGGCAGTCCTCCTGCCTCAACCTCTCAAAGGATTACAGGTGTAAGCCACAGTGGTCAGCCCAAGTATTCTGTTATATCAACCACTAAATGAAACACCACCCAGCCTCATTACATGTCAATGGAAATAACTCTTTACGAAACTAATTATATATTTATTCCATTTTTATAAATCTCTACCGTCTAGCTTATTAATGGAAGATATGAAGATATTCTGTTTTCAATCTGTTGCAATATGTTGTCTTGGTGGAAATATATGAAGAAAATCTAGCCTTACATAGATCTGCAGTTGAAAAAAGGAAAAGTATTTTAGTAGTCTTCTCAGATCACCGTGGGCATTCTTCTTTGACACTATCCCAGAACATGACAAGTAGTTGTTTCTTTTTTTTTTTTTTTGAGTTGGGGTTTCACTCTGTCGCTCAGACTGGAGTGCAGTGGCCGCTCCCGGCCACCGTAGCCTCAACCTGCTGGGCTCCGGCGATCCTTCCGCCTCAGCCTTCCAAGGAGCTGGAACTACAGGCGCACACTACAATGCCCGGCAAATTTTTTGATTTATTGTAGAGATGGGGTCTCACCAAGTTGCCCAGGTGGGTATCAAACCCGCGGGCTCAGGCAATCCACTCACCTCAGCCTCCCAAAGCACGGGATTACAGGCTGAGCCACCGAGCCCAGCTATTTCTTTTTTTTTTTTTTTATTAGTTTGTGTCTCACTCTGTCGCCCAGACTGGAGTGCAGTGGCCGCTCCCGGGCACCGCAGCCTCGACCTGCTGGGCTCCGGTGATCCTTCCGCCTCAGCCTTCCAAGTACAGGCGTGTGCTACCACGCCTGGCTAATTTTTGATTTATTGTAGAGATGAGGTCTCGCCAAGTTGCCCAGGCGGGTCTCGAACCCACGGGCTCAGGCAATTCACTCACCTCGGCCTCCCAAAGTGCGGGATTACAGACTGAGCCACCGAGCCCGGCCTAATTCATTATTTTCAAGAAAAATATCTGCCAAATACTCAAGGCCAAAAAACTGTCATTCGTTGGTTCTTTTCAAGTAAAAATTACATTCCTAGAAAAAGACAGCTAATTCAGCTCACAACTCAAACAACTGCACACGTGCTTTCTCTTTGGGCAAGCACTGCACTTCTGAATGTAACAGAATTGTTTTACACATACTTTCCACTTCAGTAGACAGAGTATTAAAAAGGTGTGCATGCAAGGGTCAAGACTTAATAAAATTAATAACATGATTATTCCATCAAAGACGTTGGTGAGAGCTACTGGCCTGTTTGTACTGCAAGCATGTGGCACTAAGGATCAACTGCCTTAACTCATGCCAAGTCACCAGCGGTTTTCACCACCACTACTTTTGTACTGTTTCACAGCAAATGTCAACACATTGGAAAAGGCAGATGTCACAATCTAGTTATGACATCACAGACCCTTCTAAAAGGATCTCCGGGTGCTCCAAGGATTCAGAGAACACACCTGGAGAACCACTGTCTACATGATCTAAAGTGATGGGACAGGGCTCCTCCCGCCCTCACCCTGTCCTGGCTTGAGCAATCCTGGGGCTTACAGCTTTGGGAGGAAGGAAGCCAGATTTTCTAGCGGGCAAGTGGCAGGGGGGGATGCTGTTTGTAGTCACTGTCCAACTGAGGTTGGGAGGCTGTTCGCCCCATGTGAGTGGCACATACCCAGCCTATGACAGACTGGATCACCCCAGGAATGTTGTACTCCTGCAGGCGAAACAGGTCCGAAGGTTCACAATCCACAGTGAAGCTGTTGGTGTCATTGTTGTACTCCACAGGGCAGATGAAGCATCTGTAGCCAGACATCACATAGGACAGCTGAGGAGGAAGAACAGACAAACAGTTTCCAGCCATCCAGCCTAGATGCAGGCACCTGGTTTGGCCATGTTTCCCACAGTGCCTAGCACTTTGCTAACTGCAAGCTATGTGCTCAGAGGCTCATGTTTCACCACATGTGTATTTTACCTGAATTTTTTTAAAAATACGTTCACAACCCACTCAGATCTCATACATGGACACCCAAGCACTGAAAGAATCCAGAAAAGACCTGAAGGAACCAGGGCAAAGAATTACAAGAAGAGTCCCCCATGTCAGGGGCTAGGGTTCACTCTCCTTGGGTCTTCTTAACTTAGTGATAACTGGAGAAAGTCATGGGTGGGGCAGATCACAGGAGGAAGGAGGCTAGAGAGTAACAAAGCTGGGGGTAGTGAGCACCGAGGGCCACTGATGAAGGGAGACCATCCTGAGGGGCAGAAGCAGGAAATGGTGCTCTTGAAAAGAAAGGAAAGGACTACCCACCTCTAGGCAGGGCACACGTAGGAGAAAACCTGGGTTGGAGTGGCACGCCTCATCTCACCTCGGGTGCCCTCACCCTGACCTTGGAACATCAAACACCTGACTAGAACACTGCCTGCTGATGTCACTGTGCCTGAGCACGAGAGGGTACACAAGGCATACACAGCCATACTCCCCAAATGCCAAAATCCTGCTAGAAAGCTGGGGGCTAAAGGATGGCCTGGGTGCCCGTGCTCCTCTTCAGAGTAAGGTACCCCATTCAGCAGGAGAGCGGTCCTGGCCTCAGGAGACGCTCTCTAGCCCTGGACAGGCTGTGGAAGGTGCTAAGAGGCCTCTATCCATCTCCTCCCCAACCCAGTCTGAAGCCATCACCTACCAGAAGGCCAAACACCACAGTAGCAAAGAAGCCTCCAATAAAGCCTTCCCAGGTCTTCTTGGGGGAGAGCTGTGGACAAAGAATAAGTTCTTAGCAAAGGCATTTTTAAAAACTACAGCTTTGGAAACAATGATTACTTGTTCAGAACTTTTCTGTCAAAAAACCCCCATTCTGCTAAGCATGTCACCTTCTAAAATTCACCCAAACATGGTTTCCTTGTTCCCTGCTTTATACTCCCATTTTGGTCTCCTGCCTGTTTCAGTCACTCAAATATTTTTATTATATTATAAAGCTATATACTAATTAAGTGGCAACACTCAAATCCAGATCAAAGTCCCAAAAGTGTGCCTATACAGTCTGTAAAACTATTTTCTTTATTAGCTCTTTTTTTTAAGAGTTGTCTTTATTACCAGTCTTTTCCCAGGATGACTTGAAGACAGCCACAATACACACAACTAGATAGCTTCTGCTTTCCAGGCCAACCTATTCGTATTGAAAGCACCACCCTCTCCTCATGGTGGTATTTCATATTAAGATCATCCATTTACCTTGATGAGAGGGGTCCGACCAAAGAAAAAGCCAAACATATAGGCCATGATATCATTACAGATCACACAAGAAATGGGGACAATGAACCTAGAAGAGAAATCAAGTGAGGATCAACTCAACCATGATGATGTTTGACAGAGTCCACAAAACAATGCATTCATAATTCTTGTACCAAAACAGCCTAAAACATACTGTACTTGTAACCCATTAAGGAATAGTTAAAAAGAAAGAAAATACCAGAAAGGCCATATCTAGTACCTGGCACATAGCAGACATTCAAATGTTACTGAATGATTACTGAATAAATAAAGGTGGCAATCTGTAAAATGTCATTTGGTTTTTCATGATACAGTAATGTATGTGCACAATCATACAAATTTAATTGTAAAAGAAAGAAAAAATATTTTCCTTCTTTTCCCCATCCTTATCTCCATTCCCCAAAATAATCACCTTTAATAGTCTCTAATTTTTCTTCTTCTAGTGGTTATCATCATAATTCTAAATAACATATAATGGCTGGGCACAGTGGCTCATGCCTGCAATCCAGCTTTGGGAGGTTGAGGTAAGAGGATTGCCTGAGCCCAGGAGTTTGAGATAAGCCTGGGTAACATGGCAAGACTTCATTTCTACAATTAAAAAAAAAAAATTAGCTGGGTGTGGTGGCGCACACCTATAGTCCCAGCTACTTGGAAGGCTGAGGCAGAATCACCTTAGCCCAGCAGGTCAAGGCTGTAATAGCCATGATTGTACCACTGCGCTCCAGCCTGAGTGACAGAGTGAGACTCCAACTCAAAAAAATTAATTAATTAAACATTTTATGTCTGTTTCATAATTTACTTACTTTTTCACTACTTATTTTCCCAAGGACTACACTGAGAGCAAAACCTCAAAATGCACTGCTAGATTTCTTCTCTGCCCCTTCCCCTGCAGATCTGGTCATTCCCACCATGAAAAAGGAGACAGTTTCTACACTTGCACGACCTCCCTCACTTTTCACTCTCTAACACTTGTAAGCTCTTCTATTACAGTTTAACATAATATCATAAACACAATCCTCTGTTTCCTGGCCCATTGATTATAGGCAGTATTTTCTGACTTCTTGTTTGTTAGAAGAAGGAATTAAAGCATCTATACCCTCCTTACTCCATTCAACCCAAAGCCCACAACATGAGTTACTGTGTCAAGGCCCCTAGCACACAATTGCTGTTCTATAACTATAATTAAGTCTTCTGGGTTGAATCTGAAAACCAACAATTATGGAGATTTTAATACTATTCACTGCAGAACCAAATGGTATGTTCAGCCCTGAAGATGAAGACTTAACATATGCTACTTTTAAGAAACATCTAATAAAAACACTGAAAGAAGAGTTACGTGTCTCCCCAGGTTATAACTATTTTAAATGCAATGATGCCTAAGGTTATCATGAGCTAGTCCCAGTTCTAAGCACTTCACATATATTTACTAATTTACTCCTTAGGAGGCGGGTATTACACTGTATCCTAACTCTGAGATCCGGAAATAGAGTCACAATCTGGGATTTTTTATTTGTTTTTTTAAGTCAAGGTCTCACTCTGTCACCCAGGCTGGAGTGCAGTGGCATAATCATGGCTCCCCACAGTCTTGATCTTTCCACCTCAGTCTTCCAAGTAGCTGGGACCATAGGTGTGTGCCACCACATAGCTATTTTTAAAATTTTTTAATAGACATGAGGTCTTACTATTTTGCCCAAGTTGGTCTTGAACTCTTGGGCTCAAGCAATCCTCCCGCCTCGGCCTCCCAAAGTGCTGGGATTACAAGCGTGAACCACTACACCCAGTCAAGTCTGGGGTCTTAACCACAATATTTAAGAACCTATCTCTTATACACACTAGGATATGCCTTTACTTTTCTTCTAAGATCATCTAGCTTCTTCAGTTGACCTGCTGATTTCTATCAGTGCTCACAGATTTCTTGTTGAAACCACTGCATATCTGGTATAAAATCTACTCAGTGCTAGCATATTATTCTTTGACACATTGTCAGACTCTATTTGCTAATATTTTATTTAGAACAATTTATCTATAATCATAAAAGATGCTAGATCCACCCAAGGCTGGGTACAGTGGCACATGCCTGCAATCCCAGCACTTTGGGAGGCCAAGGCGGGAAGATTACTTGAGACTAGGAGTTTGAAACCAGCCTGGGCAACATAATGAAACCCCCCCCACTCTATTTATTAAAAAAATATATATATATAATATATAAAAAAGTTAATATAATTTTTTTAAAAAGAGATTGATTTATCATTCCTGTTTCTCTCTCTTTTACCAGCTTTGGTATGAAGGTTAACTAAAAGTCAGCTGTTAACCCATTTGGTCCTATTTCTTTTTCCAAGTATGAAATCTTAAGTAATTTTCAGAGTTCTCTTATAGGTATTGATCAATTCAAATTTTATTCTTCATGACTTTTAGTATACATTTTGCCAGGAAATCATGACTACTTCTTCCAGGTTTTCAAATTTGTTGCCATACATGTTGCACTGCCTTTGAGTCTTTAAACATCCCTGTACCTGCTAGTCTAGAACAGTGGTTCTCAGGGTGTGGGTCCTGTCCAGCAACATCAGTATCACCTGTAAATGTACTGGAAACTCAAATTCTCAGCCCCTACTCCAGATCTCCTGAATTAGACACCCAGGATCCAGCATCTGTTGTAACTGGCCCTGCAGGTCAGTATGATGCAGCTCAACACGAGAACCACTGGTCTGGAAGGTAAGACAGGGGTTCTTAGCCTACCTATACATCAGAAACATCCACAAAATAAAAGGGAAACTCCCCCCACTAATATCACTCACCAGATCATCCCTTCAAACAGGTTGTGGATAACAAGATGTGACTGCGTTACAACAATCAGTAGCGTCACATGGGTCCAGCCAAACTGCACAAGAAGAAAAATAAACACTACCTATCAGTTTACCTCAAAAGTAACTTCAAAGAATTAATACCAAATAGAAAACTGCTGAGAAACAGGAAAAATATCTGCTTTTGTATCTGACTTATTGGAAGTGAAAAGGTACAGAACAGGCCACTTTGTCCCCCCCAATCAAAGTCCCCATCAAACAGGAGGACCACATGGCCCACTACTGAGTGAGCCCTTCTGTGCTCTGAGTATTTCCTTAGTGTTTATTGGGCACTCAGAAAGGAGATGTTCTCAAGTTGCTACAAGGAATGATTGGTACTAAGTGATGTCCCAGACAAGACATCTGTGGACCATGTCTAAAGCTTCAGCTTGAGTCTGACCTGTAACCCACCCACAGGGTCCTAGTAGAGTGACTGCTCAGGGTGTACATTAAGTAACAAGTGACTGGATCTATATTAACGCAGAGCCACCAAATCTAAATGGGCGCCCCTCCTTCATGTTCTTCATGCATACAGAACAGACTACAGTCCAGAGTTTTGACTTGTTACAGAAAGCATGAAAGGTCTGTTGAGTTTCTGTAGAATTTCATTTAAACCAGTAATTCTGACACACACATGCCATTTCCCCTACCATGTAGAACTGCAGTCGATAATGCTTCTTGACCAAACTCAGTACAAACATGCAGAATCCTAGTTTGAAGACAAAAAAGAAAGGAAAAAATGAATTACATTCTGCATTTATCTTTGTCTGACTCATTTCCTTTAACTGTACTAAGTGGTTCTTTGGATATTTCTTCCCAGCAGCTAACCAGTGCACAATTTCAAAGCCCAGGGGAGGAAAGCTAGTAATCCAGATAAACAGTCACAAGGAAAAAATAACTCATCCAAGATAATAAAAGGAAGGCAATTTGTTATAATCACGTAAACCACACTCAATTTAGGTCACTGTTCATCAGCTGGGGATGTTTTGTTCCTAGAACAGGGGCCAATGGTCAGGCCAGCTACCTGTTTTTATAAAAAAAGTTGTATCGGAACACGGTCACGCCTATTTGCTTACATATCGTCTACAGCTGCTTTTGAGCTACAAATGGCAGATGTCATCAGCTACAAAGGCAAAACTGAGTACAGTCATATGCTGAATAACAATGTTTTGATCAGTGACAGACTGTATATACCACAGTGGCTCCATAAAATTATAATACTACATTTTTACTTTACCTTTTCTATGTTTAGATATACAAATACACACCATTGTGTTACAACTACCTAAATATTCAGAGCAGTAACATGCTGTGCAGATTTGTCGCCTGAGATCAATAGGCTATGCCATATAGCCCAGGTGAGTAGAAGACTGTATCATCTAGGTCTGTGTAAGTACACTCTATCATGTTTGCGCAACAAAAAAATTACCTGACACATTTCCCAAAACGTATCTCCATTATTAAGCGATGCATGACCGCAGGTGCAAGAGACCCAAAGTCTAAAATATTAAATATGTCTAAAATATTAACTATCTGGAGCTTTAAGAAAAAGTTTGCCAACCTCTGCACCATAGAACAGGGATGGGGGAAGAGGGATTCACTTAATATAGAGTCAAGACCACCCATGCCTCTCTCTCATGATGACTTAGATGGTGGCAAAAAAAATGTCTGCAGCCCCTTTCTCCTTCACCCATAAGTGTGCTGGGCCCCTCGAAAGCAGTCATGTGCAGAAATGAGAGTGTCGCTGTTCCAGATCCCTAACTTCCTCCCATGGGGACTGCTTTCAGGGTCTGAGGTATGTTCTCTGAATATCCTCAATGGCAACAGACCCTTGTCAGATTTTGTATTTTAATAGCCAGTTGTCATTCAGAATCAAGTATTGCTACAGGATGATCAAAAATAACTCTGACTGAAATTCAGGTCAGAACAAATTTCTCATGTACTTCAAACTGGCTTTGAAGGCAACTATGAAAAACCAGTAGCATTGTTAGAATTAGCATGCAGCTTTAACTGAGTTTATAGTAACATAACACTCTAGTGCTTGTGAAGTTTTAATGTATCTGATTTAATCCTTACGGTAACCCTGCAGTTTTAGTTCTTTACAAAAGAGCTAACTGAGACTCAGATTAAGTTCCTAACTCCCATGAGGTCACAGAGTTGTTTTAAGCCCAGTAAAATTAAATCCAGTAAAATTTCCATCACATGGCAATGTCTCTCAAGGTGGTCTCCTAGAATGGCTCCTCTAAAAAATAGTGAGTTCCTGGATAATTTTTGTTTTGGTCCCACTGTAGAATCTTTGCCAACAGGAAAGTCAGAATAGGATCATGCTATGCTCTTCTTTAATGGAGCTGGAACACAGGGATAGGAGGCACAGACTGCAATCTTCCACAACCCACTCAGACTCTGTTTCTCTTAGTAAAGGGCTGCCACAGCTCAATGTGAGACAGAGAATCAGCTCTCTGCTCCCCTGCACAGAGTTATTGTCACAAAACTTCACACTAACCAACAAATTCCCCAACTCCAACTCGACAGATGTACAAAAACAATATAAACACAGGAACGCTCAATGCATACCTATTAGATAGAGAGTAAAGGAAATGAACCGGTGGTATTTGCTGAGAATCCGCAAAGGCTCCTCTCTCTGGACCAGGGTGAAGAAGTAATCCGTCACTGTCTCCCCATAGAAGAAGTAGTTTACACACAGTAGGAAGTACCTGTAAATAGAGATAGGTCAGTGCCACGGGAGCACACACAGCCTCTCCTTTACAGTGAGGCAGTCAGACAGCCCCAAGGAGAGGACAGAGGGCAGTAATACACTGCCCCCTTGAGATTCCCGGGACTGCTCACAGAGAGACAAGCAGACCATAGTTCCCTGCTCTCTGGTGACACTTAGCTAAGGAGTTTATCTAGAAACCAGAGGCTTCCATTCACTCTGCATATGATACAATTCACTGAAGAGAGGTGGGTTTCAGAAGAGGGTGGTTTGCAGACTGTTCCAGTTAGGAACACATGCACAAAAGACCTCAAATATATTAACAAAATTCAAAACATCGCTTTCCAGCTATAGAACAACCATAAAAGAGACCTACATCTTAACCCAGGAGTCAGCTTGTGCTGCTGGGTGATGGGAAAGCATCATAGGAAGCGGGTGCCTGCTCAAAATCTGAGTACGTCAGCTCCCTTCACCATGACCAAGTTGCTAGGGCACAAAACACTGCCTTCCAGCCCACTAAGTCATGGACTCAATGCCTGTCTCCCTGCACAGCAGGGCTGACAGAGTCTGTATTTGCTCCTGGTATTCTCAGCATATGCAGGGCTCTGTCAAAATGTCACTAACTGAGAATAGTATAGCCATTAAGCAGAATTTTGGATCAGAAAGGGGTCTCAGACATCACCTGTATGACAGGTTTCTATTTTGTTTTTTGCTTTCAGGCAGCTGAGTTGTCTCCTAGGAGAGGGAGAAAGCAGAGTTTCTTGGAGGGGCCCAGATCCCATGCATTCAGCCTTATCCCTGCCCACTCTGGCACTCAAAGCACCTCTGAGGAATGAGAGCTCCAACATCACAGTCTGGAAACTACTAAGTCTCAACCATCTGTTTTAGAGATGAGGAAACTGAGGTTCAGGGCTAGCAATACTAGCACCAGAACCTGACAATTCCCAGGTGGCTCTGGTGGGATGCTGCAGTACTACCCATGGAAATTATACTGACCTAGAAAATGGGGACCATTGTGCAGAGTATAAGGAATCCAAATACCAAGGCAAACACAGCCATAGATGCAACCTACCTGGTTTCTTTTGAGGAAGATTTCAAATGCCTACTAACTATGAAAGACTCCTAAAAGGCCAGTCACATAGTCTATGAAATCCTCGGGTCTCAAAGGCACTGAGCAAGTCTGCAGCAATCATTCTTCCACCCACACACCATCACTGTAAATACCTGCCCCAAAACACATCATCTAAATCTGCTAAGGGTCTCTGTGGGGTCAGAGAGCTTACCAGCTGAGGGTCCTGAACCAGGGCAGGTCATAGGAGTGATAGACGTTGTAGCCAATAGTGATTATCTCGTGGAAACACTTAATCTGAACACACATCACCTGCAGGACACAAGAATTAGAACACACACTGATTCTCCAAGTCTTGGGATCTTAAAACAGAAACCAAAAGGTCATGAGGCTTCAAGAAAAACCATCAGATTTAGGAAAAATATAAGGCCTACAATGGCTCTGCTCACCTCCTCCTTCCTCTCTCACACCATCTCACACAACAATGCAGCCGTCTATATCACAGGGAATAGATCCAATTTCTCACTCACAATAAAGTACATGTCCTGAGGCTTCAATTAACTTTTCATTCTAGAACCTCCTAGAACTCAACTAATCCATTCCCTTTTTGACTTCGAATATAAATACTTGAAAAGTCTCAACTGCTTTGCTCAGCATTCAGCTGCTGGTCACCTGACCCTGTCCAGGACAGTGGGAAGACACAAAGAGCGGCTCTGTGGACTGGTATTTCATAATGAAAGCTGTAAGTCTGAGGGAGGCCCCAGGAAAACGAGAAACAAAACCAACAGTCACAAAAAGAAATGGTCAGGGTCACAGTTTAAACAGGTAGAACAATAAAGTCAATTTTTAAAACGAAGGGAATTCTTTAACCACAAATAATCGGCCTATGCCAATAACCTTCTGGTTAGCTTGCTGAAAAGTGAGGTGCCACGGATGTTCTATGGCAGAATGTTCTGAGGAATCTGGACCTGCATCAATTGCCACAACCAACCCAACATCTGGCACTTAACTGGGCCTGCAGGAAGAACTGAAGGCACAACTAAAATAGCATGAAATGGCACTTACGATTATCATTAAAACCATTGGTCCCAGGTAAATGATGATGAAGAAAAACGCAATCATGGCCAAAGTCAGGATGCCTCTCACCCACCAGTTCTTCCATCTAGGTCAGGGAGTAAAGGAAGAAGGAAAATACCAGTTAGAAGTCCAGAAAGAACCAAAGCACAAACCCAAGGCATACAGCTCTTCCTGAGATTCCAGGGCCCTGAGCTCAGTCCTTTCCAGATACACCTTGATGGAGGAGCAGGGCCACCAGTGACAATGCCTCACCTGCACCCAAACTCAGCAGGCGCTCCAAGGTCTCTAGAAATATACACCCAGCTTATGTTTTAAGGAAGGTATCTGGCAAAACAAAACAAAAAATCCCAAGGGGAATGTAGTGCCTTCTGCTTCTGAATCTACTTGGATGGTTTCTATGGCTGACTCTATCTGAAGAAAAAGTATGAATGCTTTTTCTGCAGCAGGATCCTACATTGCACTGCCCATCATTATGAAGCTAATAGCATTAAGCAATAGTAACAGCTACCATAAATATGCACGTGGCACTTTTATAAGGACTTGGTATACATTTACTCCTTCAACTCAACACAACCAGCTTTTACAGATGAGGAAATGGAGGCATGGGTCAAAAGCTGGCAAATGGTGAAGCTGAGGTTTGAATCCAGAAGCCTGGTTGCAGAGTCCATGCCTGTAACCTCTGCATAACACAGCCTCTCAAGACGACAGCTGGAAGGCACACATGGGATCACTCAGATAACACTTTGAGGTCTTAGAATTTTTGTTCTACCCACATAGCTGGTGTTACAAGGACCAAGTTCTCAGGAGCCAAAGTTTTAACCTTAGGTTCACCTAAGTTGAGATGTTTCCCAATTCTTCCTGGAGAATTTAAGGAATTATTCACAATAGATATACATGGGAGAGGGAAAATGAAACTGAACTAGAAACTCAGACTCCTCAGTGAAAATCAGCACTCCCATTAGTCACAATCCCAGGGACAGTTTCCTGTCATGTGCTGTGTCAGCCGACCCACCCACCCCCATCCCCTTTGTCCACATTCTTCCATCTCCTTGGATTGCACCTCCCAGCCTAGCCTAGAGCACCCTTCTTCTAGGGCCAGATCCTTCTGGACAAGGTTGTCCTCCCCTCCTGGTTGCTGTGCTGGCAGCCACTGCTAAGCACTAGATTATACTCACTGGAGCACTGGGTAGTGGCACAGAAGGCTGAGGCTGAGGCAAGCAAACAGGCCTGCCCTGCACACCCTACCAGAAGTGGGCTCCCTGAGGGTTCTCTGAGGACTGGGTGTTCCATGGCACTTGAACACAATGCAAGACCCCCAACAAACACCACATCATTAACCCAGGTTACCTTGAGGACAAATTGGAAAGGGCTCTGTTGAGGACCTCAGGGGTGTCATCTGCAGAAGTGGGCAGGGGAGCAGATTCCGCCCGGCTCTCACTGTCTGATGCAGTCTCTCCATCTACCTTTGCTTCTGACTCTGATTCCTACATGGCAGAAACACAGAAGAGGAAAAGGTCAAAGATGCAGAGCAGACTAATGAGAAGTCTATGCCTGTCGTGGGATGAAATAGACTCCAAACAGGTGATGGAACAGACAGGTCTAGCAGCAGAATTTGGTTTAACATGTCCCAAGGTAACCGGTAACGCTCTGCTGTAAGAGGGGTGTGCATCTGCACACACACCATCTGCTCAACCACGGAAGATAGATCCAGAAGAAAGAAAAATGGCTGCTTTGTATCCAAAGAACACAAAAGGCAGGCTATGACTAACAAGGGCTTATCCCTGCGCCTGCCAGGACGGCCAGTGGCGCTGACCAGGCTCTCTGAGAAGAGTCTACCCCTGTGTGAGGTACTGCCCCATAGGCCAGTTAATGTCAACATACCCAAAGTTCTAGACTTCAGGAACACTCCGTGAGGTCACTCACAGTCATATGAAAGACATACCATACAATGCTCGAGCCAGGACTGGTACTTCAGGAACACTCCATGAGGTCACTCACAGTCATATGAAAGACATACCAAGTCAATGCTTGAGCCAGGACTGGTACACCTCTGTCCCTTTCCTGCCACCAGGCCCCAAATGTCAGCAGACTCTCCAATATCACTCACACAGAGTTGCCATTCAGGGCTCAGCCATGAAGAAAAGATCTGTAGAAACTCCTCCTGCTCACAGCCTAGGAGAGGGAACCAGAGCATGCCAGCAACAACCTCTTTATCCAAAGTACCAAGGAACAGGCTATTCTGAATCTTAGGGACCATCCTACTACCAGGGTCTTTTATTTCTTAGGAGAATTTAGAATAGTTGCGGTGAGAAAAGGTGGAGGAGAAATCACATCACTCAGAATTAGTAGCAAACCACTTAGTATTTGTATAACCCTCCACAATTTGAAAAGATTCTCCTATGCCTGCAGGCTTCAGCAGTACTGGGAGAAAGGGAAGCAGCAGGAAGAGCTCTGCTTACAAATAAAAAGCAGGGGCTCTAGGAAGTCAAATGTCTGGTCCCAAGTCTCCTGTTGACCCAGTCTTCTGATTTCCCTAATGAAACAGAGCAGTTTCAGACATTCACTGGCCATTTGGATATCTTCTTTAGTAAAGGTTTGTCAAATCATTGGCTAGCTTTTCTACAGAGTTTTCTGTCTTTTAAAAAAAAATGATTTGTAGGAATTTTTATGAACTCTAGATTTAAGTACTTTGTGTCACTAACATGCTGTCTCAGCTTGCTTTAATCCCCACCCTCACCTCAGGGCAAGTTTAGACGTTCAGTTACTTGCTCCTAACACTCAAACCTTCTCCCTCCCAGCACTGGCTACAATAGGGACTTCTTAAAAGTCTTTTTGTCTGTCTGACTGACCATAGGCTCCCTAAAGATGAAACCATGACATCTTATTCTCATTATATCCCCTTGCCTGGCATACAGCAAAATACTAATGGATGAAAGGATGGAGGGAGGAAGAGAGGAATTAATTCCAGGTATGGTAAAGAAAAACCAAGTCCCTGGCCTTATGGAGACAGTTATTTCTAAATTAATTTACAACTGTGATAAGACCACAAAACAGAGGGTCTTAACCAGTGCAGACTGCTGATACCAAAAAGACAGCTGGCTTTGGTAAAAGACACATAGAGATGGCCTCGCCACTAGGCTCCAAGGGAACAAGTCCAGCTTCCAACAATGGGCAACTGCTCCCTACTCTGCCACAGCAGGGCCAGGTGGTTCATGACAAGTCACCCAAGTGCCTCTATACTTTGGTGTCCTCACCCTATAAAAGGGGGCCAGTAAGGGCCCTCCTTACCTGTGGGGATTCCGTGAAGAAATATAGCCAAACTCCCACCCAGGGCTGTGTCCTATTCCACGGAGAGGTTCTAAAAACATTAACACCCCCAGAATTACCCCTCTCCAGGCAGACTAGATGAAGACAAGGCATTCAGAATGGCTTTCCAGTCTTTATTTTAACATTGACACCCATACCCCATCAGCAACCACCAATAATACAAGGTATGATGCTGCCTGATTATCTGGCTCTGACCTCTAAACCTCGGGGTTCCAGAACACAAGCACCTGGGCCCCCATCAAGGCTCCCACAGATACTCTCCAGGAGCATCTAGAAGCCACAGGGACTGCGCTCAAGAACAGCACTCACTCACACGCACAGAAGGCCCAGGCCGGCACAAGGTTATTTTTAACTTATCCATCCTGTTGTCAAGGAGACTCACAAAGGCTGCTAGCTCCCCAGGCAGGGAACGGCAGGAAGGGAACCCAGGCAGAGTCCTGCAAGGGGAGGGGCAGGCAGTTCCAGCACTGTGCTAAGAGTCTCTCTGAACCTTCCAGGGCCCTGTTAGGAACCCTGAACCCAGCGCTGTGTCCTGCAATATTGTCAGACTTGACTCCTCTTCCTTCTTGCAGAAAGGGGTGAAGTGAAGAGAGATATCCTGAGGCAGAAAGTAGTCAGAGATAGCTGTTATAAGGTGAGGATGCCAAAGTACAGAGGTACCCAGGTGACATGTCCTAAGCCACTGTGACTATTACTACCAACAGATCAGGAGGACTGGGATGAACAACTAAGAAATGAAATAAAAGCCTTAGATGAACAAGCCTGGATGAGATGAACTTTCTAGGTTTTTCTTGCCTTTAAGTGAGTAACTGCAGGTTCCCTGGGCCTCACCCCAGGCTGACCGAAGAAAGATCCTCAGAGCCTATACTGGAGCACCTCAGAGCAGGAGACCAACACCTGCATGGACCACCACTCCCCACAGGCTGCAGGAGGGCCGAACAGGTGGAAAGGGTACATCCCTGTGAGAGGGGAAAGGGCACAGCCCAGGAAGACACACACAGGGAGGGAGGCAAGGCACCAGCTCTCTGGCTCTTGCCCCCAGCCCCCTAGCTGTGGATGTCACAGGGAGCAGGTTGGAGAAACAGAAATGGAAGAGAATGTGGAGGCCAGTGGTTTTCTGGCTCCTCCCCAACCCATGGGCAAAGGCCTTCTGCTGGGGAAAAAGTCTGCTCCCAACCAGGAAAAGGAAGCTGAGTGTTCACAGCAGCTTTCACAGAGGACCTGGAAGGAGGCAGGGACCTGGAACCCATGTTCCTTCCTACAAGAAAGGTGGCACATGCTGGGCATCAGTTTGCTCATCTGCCTGGGGGATGGTGAGGCAGGCAGATGTCAAGGACAAATTTCTGTAGAAGGAGGCAGCAGCCAGGGCTGGAAGGCAGGACACTCATGATGCTCAGCACAGCCCTCCAATCTTAATGAGAAAAGGACTCCCTACCTGTGGCGGTTGTTGGGATGATCAAATGCAACCCTGATGAAAGTCTATGACAACTACAGAGACTGAAGAACACCAGGTGCCAGCTGCACTACCCTCCCCTGCCCTCACCTCTCAGTGACCAGACCACAGCACAGAGGACAGGGTATGAAAGCCTTAAACACCCACACCAGGCAGCCCAGTCACCCTTCCCAAGGAGGGTGGGAGGATCATCAGGCCTTGCTGGGGCCCACGTGCTGGCAAATTATCCAAGCTCAGCATCTGCCTGCATTGCTTCCTCTTCTCACACAGGCAGCCCCAACTCCAAAACGTGTACAGTGATGTCCAAGACACAGAGGTTGCCCGAGACACAGAGGTTGGCCATTGCAGCTGTACTCCCGGTTAGCACTCTCTCAAGTGAGACATGCAACCCAGTCTGCATACTGGCACTTATTTCCAATGACCTCAGTCTTAGTTTCTTTCCTGTGTACCCTCTGTAGTAGACATGTCAGTACATGTATAGACCTTAATGTATGTAAAGTGGTACCCATGGTGAAAACATCATATACATGCCTGACACAGCAGTTTTCAGGGGCCCTAGACGACTTGTTCACCAGTGCACTGAGCAGGGCCTGGAGCACAGCAGGTACCCTAAGATCTGTTGAACTAATTAGCTAATTAATTCTACCTGGCTTGTCATGGACAAAGGTATATAGACTGAGCTGAGTTATAACAGCATCCACTCTGATTTCCAGTTCACATGCTCTACAAATGCTCTGTCCGCCTCCCTATCCCTCACCCTGACCTCCGCAGCAGCTCTGGCAGCAGGACCAGACTAGGGTCCACTCCTTCCCCCTTGGTGGGTGGTGGAGGGGAGGACCCAGCTCTGGGACCAGCAGAGTGCAGCAGGGAGAGGCTGCCTTGCAGCTTCAGACTCATCTCCACCCAGCTCCCAGGCATCAGCTCCTCCCTTCCCTTTCAATCCCAAGGGCCCAGACCAGAGGTTGAGTGGGGCTGACCCTCTCAGATTCTCTCTCAACCACCGCCCAACCTCCCACAGTTCCTTAGCCATTTCTCAAGGGGGTTGTAGTGCGAGAATAAACAGGAAACAAAATTGTTGCTTTAAAAGGAATGGGGGGGAGCTCCTTCTGCAGCCCCCTTCCATTTGGTTTCCTTAGACTCTCTAGGGAAAGGCAGAAGCACTTAGGATGACGGCCACATGTAGTGCTCTAAGTACCAAGGGCTTGGAGAGAGCCATAAACATTTTTGGAGAAACTTGTGTTCCGAAAGCTTCCTCCACCAGCCTTCCAGGGCCCCTTCTCCCCTCTCACAGAAGCCTCCCCCGGACCCCAGCACTGATCTGGGGCTCAGAACAGCACAGAGTCTTCCTTCAGCAGAAGCAGAGAAGGGGGGGTGGGGTGGGAAATGATGTTCCCTGTGATCAATGTCTGGCTCCCTGGGGAAAGAACATCGCCTAGTGTGGAACAACACTGTAGAACTCATTTTCACTATCAGCTCTCTAGGTGGAAAACCTCAAGGTTTGGCTGTACCCTGCCTCCTACCACTCCCTCTTAATTCTCAGGATTTCCTGCAGGCCTGATGGGCTCATAAAAGCTTCTGAGCGGCTGGGCTCAGTGGCTCAGCCTGTAATCCCAGCACTTTGGGAGGCAGAGGTGAGTGGATTGCCTGAGCCTGCGCGTTCGAGATCCATCCAGGCAACTTGGCAAGACCTTATCTCTACAATACATCAAAAATTAGCCGGGTGTGGTAGAGCATGCCTGTAGTTCTGGCTACTTGGAAGGCTGAGGCGGAAGGATCGCCAGAGCCCAGCAGGTCGAGGCTGCGGTGGCCAGAAGTGTGCCACTGCACTCTAGCCGGGGCAACAGAGTGAGACTCCAACTCAAAAAAAATTAAAAAAATAAAAATAAATAAAAGCTTCTGAGCAGCATCCTCTATAGCTCCCTTTTACGCATCAGTTGGTGTCAGGGGCCCACCCTCCTACATTGATATTTCTCAAAACTATGCAGTGACACCCACAAGTGTAGATGGTCGGAGCTTGACCCAAAAACAGGTGGCTGTGGCCAGGGTTGGGCAGAAGCCCATGGCATTGTGTCAGTTGGGCTCCAGGTAAGTGGAACTCACCCTGCCTCACATCCAGTGTCTTTAATAGATGCTGACTCACTTTTGTAGCCTACTAAAGAAAAAATATGAACTCTGCTCATATTTGCCAAAGAGAAACTAAACACATGGGGAAAGTGATACCATCCACTCGGCTTTTCTTCTCTTTTTTCTTTCATCAAGAAAGTTTCATTAAAAGGTGGAGTTCAATGCACTGACAGACTATGTTTCCAACAACTTTGTCCTTGGCACTGGCACTGCATTCAAATTCAAAGGTTTCCTTTATTGAGTGACCCCACAACTCACACAAACTATGTTTTACACTGCTTTATATGCAAATTACAAGCCTTCTCCAACAGAGTCATCAGTCTGAGCCAAATCTTTCTGTTAAATACCGTATCTGCCATCTTCTAAACCATCCCTTTGGCCAGTAGCCAGGGCAATCAACTACTCCACTTATACAGACAGGGCCCTCTGAAAGAAATTGCTAGAGACAGATTTATCCTTCATAAGGTCCTTAATAAGTATTAGGGATTTATACCCTCTCAAGGAAAAAGCCAAGTAGGCTTTCATGTGAGTTCCTACTGAAAGAATATCTATAAAAGTGTGAATGTATGAGAGCGTGTGTTTGGGCAATGTTAGGAATAATAAATATTTCTAGCCCTGTCTATCGCTAACCCCATTTGACAAGTACAATTGTCTGAACAAAGGACCAAAAAGAAAGACTCCCTCATCTGAAGGAGTCTGGAATCATTCCCCAATATGGCCACACCCTGTCCTCCAAAAGCCTCATATTTGTAATAGGATCCACAGAAAATGCATTCAGCTATCCTAATTGACACTTTTACTTCCAGTACCTCTCACAGGTACCAGAGAAAGGACACCAAAATACGTGTGTATGGTAGATTCAACTTTTTAAAACCTAAATCTGGCTCTGAAGTCATTTTTGCCTCCAGACAAAGCTATTTACAAAGGACCACAGGGGCCTCTGTAGAGGACACACCACTGATGGCCAAGGACACCCGTTCCTAGGACAGCCACAATGGGAGATGGCCATGTGCTCGCCATGACCTCTCCTGTCTTCTCACCTCTACCTCACCACAGTCCTGCTCACAACCATCTAAGCAGGCACAAAAATGACTTCTGACAGCTCATCCAACCAATGCACTTTCTTCAAGGGTAAACTCTGGAAGAGATGTCAACACCCTATGTCCCCTCCTGACTGTGCATCATTCCTAAGCCACAGCAACCCAATTTCAACCCCAAACATTCTACCTAAGCAGCTCTCCCAGGTAACAATTACACCTTGGCCCTCAACCCACCGGTGCCTATCAGTCTTCACCTCTTTCAATCTCTCAGCAGCTTCTGACGCTATTATCAAAAAACACTCTTCCTTTGGTTTCCAAGCAGCACATCCTCCTGGCTTTCTACCTGCCTCTCTGGCCAGGCAACCTTTATAGCTGCCTCTTCATCAGCCTGTCCCTTCAATTGAGGGTTCCTCAGAGATTGGTCCCAGACTCCCTTGTTCTTCTCCAACTCCCCAGTCTCCCTGAGTAATCTCATCCATTCTCAGGCTTTCTGTCTCTTGTTGAGCTGCAGGCCCATATATCCAAATGCCTACTAGATGTCTCCACAGATACCTAAAATTCTCTATGTGTCCAAACCTTATACTGCGTGATTAGATTAGCAAAGGGTATTCTTCCCCCTGAATTTTCAAGGGAGAAATGTGGCCATCACCCTTAGTGGCTCTTCCCTCAGCTCGTAGATCTATTTGTCTCCAAGCTTGTTTATGCTACCTCCAAAACAGCCTTCAGCCACATCCACTCCTTCCCACTGTCCCTTTTCAATCTATTAATTCGAGCCAACATCATCCCTCTGAGTAACTGCAACAACCTAGCTTGGTCACCTCGTCTCTAGCCTAAAGTCCACTCCCACCTCCACGTTTTTTTTTTTTTTTTTAATTGGAGTCCCACTCTGTGGCCGAGGCTGGAGTGCAGTGGCATGCTCAAGGCCACCCCAGCGTTGACCTGCTGGGCTCTGGCGATCCTTCCGCCTCAGCCTTCCAAGAACCTGGAACTGCAGGAGCATGGTACCACATCTGGCTAATTTTTTATTTATTATAGAGATGAGGTCTCATCAAGTTGCTTGGGCTGGTCTCGAACCCACAGGCTCAGAAAATCCACTCGCCTTTAGCCTCCCAAAGTGCTGGGATTACAGGCTGAGCTACCAAACCCAGCCTTTTTTTTTTTAAAAAAATAGAGACAAGCTCTCACTATGTTGCCCAGGCTGGTCTCCAACTCACGGGCTTAAGTGATCCTCTGGCCTCAGCCTCCCAAAGTGCTGGGATTATAAGCCTGAACCACCATGCCTGGCCACACCTCCACTCTTGACACTACAGCAAGAAGACCTTCCCAGAAAGAAATTCTAACCATGTCACTCCCCATCTTGAACCCCTTCCAGAACTCCCCGGTGTGCCCACAGGATAGGTCTAAATTCTAAAATGGGGTACAAGCTTCTTCAGGATCCGGGTCTGTCCACCCTTCAAGCCTCATCTCTTGCAGTCATTCCAAACTGGAGTCAATTCCGAACAGGATATACTTTTTCACCTTGAGGGCTTTTGCTTATATGTTCCTACCCGTTAACAGTCTGCAAATCACCCTATCCTGAAACCTACCTCTCTTCCAGCTAATCCTAATTTATATTTTAAAAGACTCCTTTCTCTCCAAACCTCCAACTGCCTGTGTGTCCCACTGACCCCTGTCCTTCCACATGGCATATTCCCCACTTGGCATGTCTCTTCCTTGAAACCATAACCTCTGTGAGGTTTCTCACCACCGTACTCCCAGCACCTGGCCTGATGCCTAGAATGGAAGACAATAAGTAGGTTTCACCACATCTGCATAAGATCTCCAAATATTCAGAGAGATTCCTGAGTGTGCTAAAGGGGCTGACACAGCTGGGCTACATACAGCAAAGGTCAGCAAGTCAACATTTTCTGCACTCTTAATAGTACTATAGGAGGCATGTCAGGGCTGTAACCAGCTGTCCCACTGTTCACTCTCCTTTTTCTTAGATATTTGTGGTCAAATGTATCCTAAGTGATACTGGGGATTCCAGAAAAAAGGACAGGATTTGTATGTCTGAGAAAGGACAAGGAAAGTCTGTCTGAAATCCAGTTCTAATTCAAATACCTGTACTTGCAGTGGGTCCCAACCTCTGCACAACTGCCAAGCTCATACATTAAACCAGAAATTTCCATGACAAGGAATGATCAGGAATCCTTTCTCCCAACAATCTCTGCCACCTTGCCCATTAAAGCCTTCCTCTGGATAGATGCATCTGTTTACTAACAGAGCAAGCATACAATCATAATCTGAAACAGCTGCAGCAAGTACCAACCCCCATCACAAGACATTACTTAATTCAGTACAGAGATTCTCAGAGACAGAAAAGCCACCCAGGTACCCAAGAGCCTCTGCCCACAGTTCTGTTCTGATGACATCATTAGTTTTCATGGGAAAACAAGTATCCCCAGGGTTAGGGTAAAAACACCAAGAATCAGAAGCCCTGGGTCCAACAGGTCCTCCTATTATCGGTTCCCGAGTTAGGGCATCTCTATTTAGTATTTAAGGAAAAATGAGTCTTCAGCCTTGCTGGATTTTGTTTCTTTTCTTTTTTTTTTCCAGTTAATCTTTATTAAATAAGTGTCTTCCAATCAGGAGTATGTCAAATATTGCCAAAAGAGCTAATATGATGGGTAAGAAAACAATATTTGCAATCTCAAAACTCAAGAACTCAAGTGTGCTGCCTAAACCTTTGCCAGGAAGCAGAACCAGGATGGGCTGCTGGCTTCCAGATGTGACCAGCCCTTAAATCATAAGGCACCAACCAGTATCTGCCTGTCACCCATCTCAATAGGCTTTCTACAAAGATTGCTACACAAAGAGGACATGAGAGCTGGAGTCCCCAGTGTCTCATGCTCCACCCTCCCCTGCCCCTGCAGGCAGGCAGGCGCCCTGGACTGGTTACTATATTAAAATATCATAGCCGGGCTCGGTGGCTCAGCCTGTAATCCCGCACTTTGGGAGGCTGAGATGAGTGGACTGCCTGAGCCCCTGGGTTCAAGACTCGCCTGGGCAACTTGGCGAGACCTCATCTCTACAATAAATCAAAAATTAGCCGGGCGTGGTAGTTCCAGCTACTTGGAAGGCTGAGGCGGAAGGATCGCCAGAGCCCAGCAGGTCAAGGCTGCAGTGGCCAACTCAAAAAACAAAACAAAACAAAACAAAAAACATACTGTCACTTTTGTGGCGTTCATAGTTTATGATCAATAATCATGAAAACAAGTGTCAATCAAATAGATTCTAATATTTCTCCCTTGAAGAACATGGAATTAACAGTGCTTTCAATCCCAAAACTGTCATATTAGTTGCAGAAGAAACGATAAGAGCAACAATGCAAAATAGTTTTTCTCTTTTTGATAAATCACTCCTAGACCAATCAACCCCTCTTCTTCTGCCTCCACCAATTTGATCTCTTTTCTCTCAAATATTTCCCATTTAGATGTTTCAGTCCTAAACTACTGTTCTTTCAACTCCACCCTGCCTCTAGCCACAGGTTCACCTCTCCTCCTCTTCACTTCCAAACTATTTTACAAAAAAGTCGACACCACCATCTGTTCTTCCTTCCTCTACCAACTCTTCAAACTTCTTGAGCCTAACTTCAAAGTACACTATGCTTCACAAACTGTTTCCTGAAAGATCAATTAGCTCCTGACTGCTGAGTTCCATCAACTGCTCTCTATCATCCTCGAAGTCATCTTGGTAACATTCAACTAAGCCTTTGTGAACCATCACTTCCCACCCCACCCAGATCCCTGCTGTGCTGGACACTTAGTGTTTTACCACACAGTTTCGGTTCCCCTTTGTGCAATAATTCCCTTATTTTGCTTCTGAGTAGTCCTCCCACCCCCTACTCCAGATATAGGCACACAATTGAGACCTGATTAGTCAGGACACTGTGCTCCCTTGACCACAATGACCAGGTCAAGACCCAATCACAGCAACTTCTGTACTTCCTCTGGAGCCACGAAGAAGAAGGCATGACATTTTCCACAAGACTTTTGCCTGCTGGCAAACATCTTACTACTATTTAAAGCCTAAAAATGAAACCAACATGAAGGACAGTCAAAAGATGACAGAAATCAGGGAAGACCTGGAGTGGGAACAGTTTTTCTTGAATTCACTAGACAAAAATGAACATAGGAGGGATATAATCAGAGTTGTACATTGTAAAGATTAATATTACTACCATGTGTGGAGAATAAATTAGAGAGAGCCCTTCCACCATCCTGATCCATTAACCACACGACCTGCTCCAGGCAAGACCAACTGCACTTTGATGACATCCCACCTTACTTCCTCTCTGTTCATCCTTCAAGTCCCATCTTAGAAGCCACTAAGGAAAACCTTCCCTGATTCCTGTCTATGGGTAGGCAGGGAAAAAAAAAAACAACCCTGCAAATAAATTTACTTCCTAATTCCTGAAACCCATGAATATTACCTTAGATGGCAAAAGATGTGATAAAGGATCCTGAGAGAAGGGGTTTGTCCTGGATTATCCATGTGGGCCCTAATTGCAATCACATGCATCCTTATAAGAGAGGTGGAAGATTAGACTCAGAGGAGAACACAATGTGGAGACAGACATGTGACCACAGTCAAGAAATCCCACCAGAATCTGGAAGGGCCAAGGCACAGGTTCTCTCCTAGAGCCTCTGAAGGGAGCACAGCCTGCCAACACCCTGGTTTCAGACTTCTCACCTCCTGAACTGTGACAGGATACATTTCTGTGGGTTGGTGGCAATTTGACACAGCAACTCCAGAAAACTAATATACCATCCTCACCAACTTTTTATCTCTCTTCTGATAAAGCTCCCACAGGATGTTACATGTATCTCCTCCATACAATTTTTTAAGTGTGTATTTACATTAAGAGGACACTTTCCAAAATTTAATTTAGATTTCAAGTTCATCAAAAGTAGGGCTGCCCTATTCACCTTTGTTTATACTGAAAGCACCTAACCTTGAATAGGTGAGAAGCTCAATGAGTTTTTTTTTTTTTTAATGAATGAAATTCATCAACCTTCATCTATAAGGCCTAGAACATTGGCTCGCCAACATTTGTTTGGGAAAGAAAACCCTAGAGCTACAGTTGTAAGTGCAACTAATGACTAAAGGTACTGCCTTTCAGCCCTTCCCAAATATTAAAATGATTTGTGGCAAGGGAATCCCCATGGAGCAACCATAAATGGAGGGAGGTAGTGAGTTATATTTCTCAACAGAAACTAATGTATTGTCAGTATTGGGGCTCAGAAGCCTATACCCCAGAATATGGCATTTTGTCTCAAGGTCTCTCCTAAGCTGTTTCCTCTCCCTGCTACCCCATTCTCTATTACAGGACAGGAAGAATATAACCAGATCTGACCCAACCATTTTACAACATAATGCCTGTCTCTCAGGTTCATTCAACTTCCAAAGAAAACTATTTACAAGTCATTCTCTGTTTTTCCCATCTGTTAGGTTCCAGCAAGGGGCAGGGAACTGGTAGAAAGAGGTTTATTTCTGATTTCGAATCTGGGGGAGCAGAGCTGGGATCTTGGCCTTTCTAAAATGGTTCTGCTTACCCTTCAAGTTTTACAGTTCACTTTTATAAGTTCAGGGTAGTTGGTACCTATATACTGACTATGTATAGAGCACTGTATAGAACTTAAGTCACAGCTGCATTTCCTGGCACCAGTTACCAGAGATATCTCACACCCGGCAGAAGCATTAATCAAGCCTGCCATAGAGTAAAGGGAGTTAACAAGGCCTAAGACATCAAACATTACTACATGTTGTTATACGTAAAAGTTACACAAATCACAAGGCTTACGATTACATTGACACAAAAGTTATACCAATCACAAGACTTGCAATTACCTTGACACTCTATTATTCAAACCTATGACTACTAAGAAAAGGGAATAAATGGGATTTTACATCTCTCAGTTAATTGGGCACAGTCTGCAGGGAAGTTAAGAATTCTTTGAAGTTATTTACTGGGAGTGCATAGGCGATAAGGGGAAGGGCACCTTTTGTTAACTCTCAGGAATGTGGGTACATACAGGAGTGCTCAAACACTTGCCATGCCCTCCTGTAGGAGATGTGGCAATATGGACAGACCATAGCGGGTCTCCATTCATTCTCCATATCCATTCATTCTCCCAATCATTTGTTGCTTCTCAGTAGAATTCTCTTCTCCCTCCCATAACTTGTTTTACCAGAATCCAAACTCCCATTCTTTCTGTAACCTTGAGATGGTATTTAAGTTTCAGTAACTTATTGGGAACTTACTGAGCCTTTCATCCTGAAGGCTCCCATTTATACATTAAATAAATTTGTAAGCCTTTCTCCTATTAGTCAATCTGCCTCATGCCAGTGATTTTTCAGCTAACCTTTAGGGGTAGGGGTCAACAGCAGTGGCCCCTACGCCAGGGATAAAAGTAAGTAGGCAGCGTGAAACCTTTTAGAGTCTTAAATGGTTCCATCCTGCCCTACAGAATGTATAGGTCTGTATACATTCCACTTGTTTCCTGTAAATAATGAGAAGTGGATGTAGGCAGAATCAGCACACATCTGTCCTTCAAGTCATCTGAGCTTGAAGGCTCCTTCAAATGCTACCGCTTCAAAATGGTACCCCTCATATTAAGAAACACTTGTGTTAGTTACTCTTCTTCATAACATCACTACCACCTGAAGTGATTACACATTTGTTTGTCTGGGCTCCATGAAGGAAGAGACTTTGTTTGTTTACTGCTATATCCCTATGGCCTACAACATATAGCATGGCAATTACCTGCCTTGAGAGTTTCCAAGCTGCCTCTCTCCTAGAGAACTACCAAGAGTGAAGAACCGAGAAGGCCAACTAAGTTTTAGTTAAGAATTACCAGACCCAAGCCGGGCTTGGTGGCTCAGCTGTAATCCTGCACCTTGGGAGGCTGAGGTGAGTGGATTGCCAGAGCCCGCGGGTTCGAGACCCGCCTGGGCAACTTGGCGAGACCTCATCTCTACAATAAATCAAAAATTTAGCCGGACGTGGTAGCGCGCGCCTGTAGTTCCAGCTACTTGGAAGGCTGAGGCGGAAGGATCGAGGCTGCGGTAGCTGGGAGCGGCCACTGCACTCCAGTCTGGGCGACGGAGTGAGACTGCAACTCAAAAAAAAAAAAAGGAATTACCAGACCCAGAGACCACTTCACAGCCTGAAAAGCCCCCTGGCTCTGTACCTAGGCAGGCATTTCTGGGCATAAGTTGTGGGACGATAGCCCCAGCTTCTCATCTACTGCCTGAGAGCAATAATTTCACAACTTAAGTCTTTGTGATGACAGGACAGCTCAATACTCAGGCCCTCCAAAAAGGTGCTCTGGAGCCTGAGAAAGACCTGCTGTGGGGCAAGACACACACAGTGACAACATAAGCACACTTTGGATATGACCCCAAGCAGGGTGCTGGAGCCTGGGGCGGTGTCCTGGAAATGGCCAACTCAGAATGTCCCCTTCCTCTCAGACTCCATGCCTGGGCATGCAGGTCTCACTGAGGTCATAGATAAAGTGTTCTTCGTGCCTGCAGACCACATCCTGCAGCTGTGCACAGTGAATATTCTCATGCACCCTTTCCTCGAGGCAGTTGGCCTCCCTGGACTGGTTCAGACCAGATGGGACACACCTAGATCAATGCTCATAACTTTTGGTTATCTTAGGTTCATCTTTGGTTCATTATAACACTATAAATCCCACCCCTAGAGAGAATTCACAGCCATTTTGTGTACATGCAACATACATATAAGTGGCTTCTAGAAACCCTACCCTTACCATGCTTAACTTCTGTGCAGCAGAACAATGTTATGCAAGTTGTAAGGGTGAAAAAAGTCAATGTAGGGGTGGAATGTGAGACAAACATTCGCTCAGACTGTTTTCCCCTATAGCTGGCTTCTTTCTTCCCCTCTCCATCAGGGAGTGACCTCTGGCCAGGACTGATCTCTGATAGGTAGGTGCTTACTCCCAGTAATGAGATGTAGGTGACAGATCTGGGGACTCAGGGAACCAAGCAATCTAAAGATAATGTAGTCATCACTCTTAATCAATGTGACTGTAAACACTGAATAGGAATTTGAATAATGAACTCGCTTGTTTATAAAATTGTTTGCTGTACTGTCCCAAGACAGATTCTTTCTTCACTGACCCACAGCCATCAGTGACCCTCCCGTAAGTTTAACAGACCAATGTTTCTCCCTGCTGGATATCTCTCCCTGCTGGATATCTCCCTGCTGGATATTTCTCCCTGCTGACTTCTTTGGAATAGGTAAACATTATACGCAAGCCCTCTCAGATTTGGGGCCACCACATTACAACTCTGTAGTCTTCCCTATGTAAAATATGTTCCAGCTGAGCGTGGTGGCTCAGGCCTGTAATCCCAGCACTTTGGGAGGTTGAGGCAGGAGAACTGCTTGAGTCCAAGAGTTCAAGACCAGCCTAGGCAACATAAAGAGACCTCATCTCTACAAAAGATACAAAAATTAGCCAGGCATGGTGGCACGTGCCTGTAGTCCTAGCTTCTTGGGAGGATGAGGTGGAAGGATCACTTGAGCCCAGGAGGTTGAGGCTGCAGTAAGCGGTGACCATGCCACTGCACTCCAGCCTGGGTGATAGAGCGAGACCCTGCTCAAATAAATAAATATAAAAATGGGAGTGGTTTTTTCCTGTCCAGCCAGCTGCTCCTGGACTAGCTTTCTAGCGAATAAGTTCTGGAATGAAGCCCATGTCTCATCCGTTGTCTCCAGGTCATTTCTCTGGTCTCTCAGACAGAAAAAAAATCTCTCCATAGGAAAAGCCTACAGGCAGGAAAGGCACTGCAGGTCCACACAGAGTTCTGCTGCACAGTGAGGGCAGGGAGCTGTTCATACCTGTCTTGTCACACCCGCATGTCATTTACACCCCTACAGAGCTTCATTCTAGCCAGAGGATAAATACCATGAAAGCTTTCAAGCCACACAACCTCCAAAGCAAGAGCAAATGTATCCAACTCATAGTCACAAGAACACAAACCAAAAACATTCTCAATACTTAAGAATGGTTATATCAGGAATTCGATAAAAACTACATTAATAATGGATATCAATTCTGTAAACACATTAAGAGGGAGTGATATACTAGACATTAAAAAAAAAAAAAAAAGCTGGGCTCGGTGGCTCAGTCAGTAATCCCAGCGCTTTGGGAGGCTGAGGTGAGTGGATTGCCTGAGCCCGTGGGTTTGAGACCCACCTGGGCAACTTGGCAAGACCTCATCTCTACAATAAATAAAAAATTAGCTGGGCGTGGTAGCATGTGCCTGTAGTTCCAGCTACTTGGAAGGCTGAGGTGGAAGGATCGCCGGAGCCCAGCAGGTCAAACTCAAAAAAAAAAAGGCTATGACTGACTTTCCAGAGCAAGTCACTCCTCATCTCAGGGAGAAGAGAAGTTCGAATCCACAGGGAAAAGAGGAAATGTACAAGCTGTGTGGTCTTGGGAGAAATCAAGTCACCTCTGGGCCTCAGCTTTTTCTTCCATAAAATAGAAACAACTTCTATCTTAAGGATTCCTTGGAATATAAAATATGGCTATGTTTTTTAAACGGGCTGAGACTTACTGGGTCTTCAAATCATTTAAGTGAGTCACAACTAGCAAAACATGAAATAAAACATAGTGCCAGAAGTCTAGCTAGTGGCTATCCCTGAGAGGGGGCAGTGATTAGGAGAGGTTACAAGAGACCCTTTTTAGGGACTGGTACCATTTGGTTTCATCTCGGTATGGGTTGCAGGGATGTGCTTACTTCATGAAAAGTCATTGTAAAATTATGATATGTACACAATCCTATCATGCATACTTTTTAAGAAAACTTACATAAAAAGTAGGACAAGATAGAATGAAACAGAAGATTTCTGAATGAATCACAGATAGTAAAAGTACCGCTTTCTGAAACTCGAGCTTCCAAGTGATCTATGCAGGCAAGCTGGTGTCAGGACACAGTGTAAAGTGCATTTATTCCTGTGGATCAAGGTTCAAAACAAGCCCCAAAGGCCCTGAGGCAATGCAGAAAAATATGTTGTAAACGAAATCATTGTCACACAAATGCTGGCTATTTTGGGGGGCTGAAGGGGGGCGGGCAGGAGACACAGTACTGCTGAACTTTTACAAATAAGAAACTAGCACTTGTATAATACAAACGCCTTCTAAACAAGCTACTTTTCCAGTCACCCTATTTATATTTTGAGATTTATTTATACCAAATATTCTCACTTAAAAGCCTTCCTCTAGCTGGGCTTGGTGGCTCAGCCTGTAATCCCACACCTTTGGGAGGCTGAGGTGAGTGGATAGCCTGAGCTCACCGCGGGATCGAGACCCGCCTGGGCAACTTGGCGAGACCTCATCTCTACAATAAATCAAAATGAGCCGGGCGTGGTAGCGCGCGCCTGTAGTTCCAGCTACTTGGAAGGCTGAGAGAAAGGATCACCTGAGCCCAGCAGGTTGTGGCTGCGGTGGCCGGGAGCTGCCACTGCACTCCAGTCTGGGTGACAGAGTGAGACTCCAACTCAAAAAAAAAAAAGAAAAAAAGCCTTCCTCTTTTCCTCCATAATCCTCAGGAAAAGGAAGAAAATAAATCAATACAGCAAAGTTTTTGACTGAAGACTAATTATTATGCCAGTTCAAACTAATGATGAAACTAAAAAACACCAGGAAATGCTGTCTTTGAAACAAAAACCACAGGACACTAGCATTTAAAAGGCTGCAGAAGACTGCAGTTTCTGCCCCCTCCAAAAAAATTCCTCAAAGTTATCAAACAAAATAAAAGTTTAAAAGAAAAATAGTTGCAGTTCAGTGCTTTCATCATTCCCCTACTCCTAGAGTTAGTTCTTCAGCACAGAAAAAAAAAAACAAAAAAAAAAACTTGGACAAAGAAATGTTTAAATCAATGCTACTAATGATACATAATAATTGCATTTTTTTTTAAGAAAGCAGGATTTATTGAGAGGACAGAAAATCTCCCTCAGTGGGAAGGGACCCGAAGGGGTTGCCCCTATAATTGCATTTTTTAAGAGAGAGAGATAAATAGTCTTGCTTTGTTGCCAAGGCTGATCTTGAACTTCTGGACTCAAATGAAACTTCCATCTCAGCCTCCTGAGTAGCTGGGATTACAGACACAAGTCACCATACCCAGCTGATCATTGAATTTTAAATCTTAGTTTTAATTAAATGTAGTAAATAAGGGAAATCAGTAAACTGAAGTAAATGTAATTAATTTAGTATATTTTAGCAAACATTAATTTTGAATAACATTTGAATTTATTTATTTTATATAACCTACATAGAAACAGTAATTTATGTTTAGCATTTAAATTTTTACTGAGTTAGGTTTTTTCCTTGATATTTTACATATGTCCAAACTTAATGCATTGGAACTACCTATTTTACTATGTTTTTAATTTCATAAATTCTAAGCACTTTTTAATGAAATATTGGAATTGATATTAAGCATATCATATGTTAAAGTGGCATTAACGCTGTTAACGTGGTACTTGAATACTAAAAATAAACACTAATGTGCCAATATTTTCTTTGTGTTGCACAACTCCAGTCACTAAGCACAGCAAACACAGGCCTGGTGCCCACTGCCAGACAGCTGCTAATCTTCACAGCTGATTTAGCACCAACTCAACCTCCTGACAACCATATGTGCTGGGAACAGCCAGATCTGACCAGCGGGGAGGAGTTCACAACCAAGTCAGCAAGAAAGCTGAGCCTGTGAGCTCTCCCTTTGTTCCCTGTGGGACAATCAGCTTTGCCAGTCTGCCAGGAACTCCCATGATGAATCACCATTCCTTTACTGAATGCTGTGGGAGCTACAGAAACCCAAGACAAGGAGTGGACTCCAGAGATCATCAGCTGACACTGCAAGAGACAGCATCTAATGAGGGTCTGGGCAGTTGACTTCCACAGAAGCCTGGAGAAAGAACAGAGATGAAGAAATGGGGTGGGAGGGTCAGGAGGGTCCCACAGCGGGGGCAGGGGCTGAGCTGGCCTCAGAGGATCAGAACCGTGTGCCACACAGGTCTCACAGCTCCAGGGTGCCCTTGCTTCCAACACACAGGCCCCAAGGAACTCTGTGGCTGCTGCCACCAGCTCCTCTCCAAGACTGGGTACAGAGGAAGACAAGGGCTGTCCCAATCCCCATGGGGACTAACACTGAGACGATCACAGGTCCTCCCTATGTTAGGGGCTCTTTGACCAAACCATGGAGAAAAAATGACCAGGAAGACAAGAGGCTGGGGAGGTAGAATGGCTAAGGCAAAGAGCAGGAACTTAGCTTCAGCCTCCCTGGTTTCAAACTTTATTAACATGCCTGGTTGCTCATCCCTGTGAAATAGGAGCCAATACTTCTGATAATCCAGCAAGTCCTCTTCTAGAAATGCACGGTCAGGCCTTGAAATAACATCACAGTTCTGCTAAGCAGTCAGTCAACACACAGCTACACCCTGCCTCAAATCTTCCCTCAATTATCACAGTGGCAAGACTTTGAAAATTGAGTGACCATTTTTTAAAATCCTTTAAGAATGATATCACAGTTTAGAGCTCTACTTCATATCATTCATTAAAATATATTCTAGTTGGCTCACGTCTATAACCCCAGCACTCTAGGAGGCCAAGGAGGAGGATTGCTTGAGGCCAGGAGTTTGAGACTGTCTGAGCAACAGAGATCCCTTCTCTACAAAAAAAAAAAAATTTTTTTTAAACTAGCCAGGCATGGTGGGGTGTGCCTGTAGTCCTAGATACTCAGGACTGAGGCCAGAAAATAGCTTGAGCCTGGGAGGTTGAGGATGCAGTAAGCAGAGATCACACCAATGCACTCCAGCCTGGGCAACAGAGTGAGACCCTACCTCTAATAAAATTAAACAGGCTGGGCTCAGTGGCTTAGCCTATAATCCCAGTACTCTGGGAGGCTGAGGCAAGTGGATTGCCCGAGACTGCGGGTTCTGGAACAGCCCAGGCAACTTGGCAAGACCTCATCTCTACAATAAATCAAAAGTTAGCCGGGCATAGTAGCACATGCCTGTAGTTCTGGCTACTTGGAAGGCTGAGGCAGAAGGATCACCGGAGCCCAGCAGGTAGATGCTGCTGTGACTATGAGTGTGCCACTGCACTCCAGCCTGGGCAACAGAGTGAGACTCCAACTCAAATAATAATAACAATAATAATAAATTATATATATATTCATTTATTCCAGTTGGATTACAGATTGCAATGTCAAAAGCAAACTATAAAAATACTAGGAGAAAAATCCAAGTACCTATATGGTCTATGGTAGGGGAGGTGGAGAGAAGAGGACTAAGTATGTTATCAAAGCAGATACAAAAGACAACTGATAGATTCAGCTAAAATAATTTAAAACTTGCCAGGCTCGGTGGCTCAGCCTGTAATCCCAGCGCTTTGGGAGGCCGAGGTGAGTGCATTGCCTGAGCCCGTGGATTCGAGACCCGCTTGGGCAACTTGGCGAGACCTCATCTCTACAATAAATCAAAAATTAGCCGGGCATGGTAGTGCGCGCCTGTAGTTCCAGCTACTTGGAAGGCTGAGGCGAAGGATCGCCAGAGCCCAGCAGGGCGAGGTTGCAATGGCTGGAAGCAGCCACTGCACTCCAGTCTGGGTGACAGAGTGAGACTCCAACTCAAATAATAATAACAATAATAATAATAATTTAAAACTTCTTCAAATAGAATAACACTTAAAAAAGACAAATTGAGAAAAATCAGCAGCATGTAACAAAGGGTTTGAGTCATTTAACTATTAAAAAAAGTTCTTACAAATCAATTTTTAAAATGTAAACATGCCTATAAAAAATTTGTAAAAGAGAAAAAGACAATTTACCAAATACAAATAGCATGTATGCTTAAATATAACCTCACTAGTCATCTATGATATATAAAATAAAATGGTCACGAGAAACAATTTTTCTCACATCAGACTGAATGAACAGATGAATAATATTCACTATGGACCAGGGTTGGAGAAAACTAGTATACTCATACAGCACTCATGGGCATGGAAATTAGCACCACCTTTCTGAAAGGCAGTTTGGAATGTATTAAGAGCCTTTAAACGGTTCATGCCTCTGCTGATCCAGTGCTTTCATTACTTTTCCATAAAAGACCTCTTATTTTGAAGACTGTCTTCTAAACTGCATTAATAACATATTCATTTCCCCAGAGACAACTGCCTTATGCATCTGATAAGAGCCTAACCATGGTGTCCTCATAGGACCTTTAGGCAGGATGCCTGAGTTTCAATCCCAGCACAGCAGGTACCTGTGCCACCTCCAGCAAATTACTGTTGCAGCATCTAGGAAAGAGATGTTTCTGTTGCAATGGAAAAAGGGGGTGCATGTATGATAACTTGCATCCAAAGTCATCTTGTTGAAGCAGCACCATTTGGGGCTATTTTAAACAGTCATTTCGATGCAATTTGTAAGAACTCAAGATTATCAGTTGAGATAACAATTACTGCTCTGTCTTATAGAGAGATCAAAAGATACAAGTTTGACAAGGAAGGACATGGAGCTCAAAGACTGGTTTTTTCTCTAATTTTAGAAAAGTGGGCCCCACCAGATATGGTGACTCACACCTGCAGTCCCACCTGTTTATGGGAGGCTGAGGCAAGAGGACCGTAGAGCACAGTAATTCAAGACCAGCCTGGGAAACATAAAGAGACCCTATCTCTCCACACCAAAAAAGAAAAACATTTACAGGACACTGGGAGCAACTGGGATGCAGAGAGTTTAGTGCATATTTATTCCTTTGTTTACCATTTATGTACCGAACACCAAGAGACCCTCAAGTCCTGTGCACTCTTGCGACTCCACGACTGAGGAGCAGGCCTGTGCTGTCCCCGCTCCTTCCTATCCCAAACCTGCAAAACAGCCCCCCCTCCTTCCTATCCCAAACCTGCAAAACTGTAAAACAGCACTAAAATCAACTCTTGCCACCACTAGTGAAGACTCAGCAGCCACACCTGGTCTTACCTACTCTCCATTGTTGTCTTCTCCCAGCTTTTCTTCTGTGCTGCATTTTAGGTCTCCTGTCAATTTTTAACAGGCAGCTTCAGGCCTCTGGAAGTTCTCAGAGACTGCCGGTTTTCCCTCAACATCCATTCTCCTTTTCTCCTATTATAACAGGAACTCCCACCTGTTCCTGCTTTAAAACATTGGGGGCATGTGACCCCTAGGAGAGGCATTTCCCAGTTTCCCTTGCAGTTAGGTGAGGACATGCCACTGAGTTATGGCCAGTAGGATGTAAGCAGAAATCGTGCATTTTTCAGGAAGTCGCCTTACAAGAAAAGAGCAGGGCTCTGTTTCCTTTTCCTGCTTACTGAGATAAGGAGCAATAGCTGGGATCTGGTGGAAGAAGCCTGAATCCTTGACAATGTGAAGTTGCTGGAGTACTGACTTCTAAACTTTCATGTGAGAAAAATATACTTCTCGCTTGCTTATTATAATTCACTTTCAGTCATTTACAGTTAAAAAGGGCACAGACTATTTTCTAATATAGAAGCCTGAGATTCTACTGTAATGTTTAAAGAAACAGGTTACAAACACATAGTGCTATTTATTTTATATGGGAACCGCAGCTTAAAAAATATAATAAGCGCTTAGCAAACGTATGCATAAAGGTTCAGTGCTCAGAAAAAGCTTAGGTCCCATCACCTTCTGAGATGACAGTCTCTTCCCTAAAGTTATTACTGGGCCATCATGGGAAAAATACACAGGCGAGGTAAACTATGTGTCTTCCTTATTTTACTTGACACCCCCGTGGCTCTTCCTCCTTCTCAAAATCTTCTTTGGGGCTTTGGTAGCACACTGCTCTCTCCTGGCTGTGTCACTGGTTTCCGACCCTGACTGTTCTCCGCCATCACCTACCTCCAACCCAACACAAGACACTTCCCAGGGTCATTGTCAGCTCTTGCCCGTCTTAATGCCAAGACTAGAAGCCCAGAATTCACAAGTGTCATCAGTCAAGAGGAACCATTTTTATCCTTCACCACACACAAAAAACAAATAAAACAAGAAATCAACAAAAGTGTTGCAACTACCTGCTTCCATGATGCAACAACAGCTTGGTCTCTCAAAACTCCCAACTTCCTGCTGAAGACAGCAGATGAAGCCCATGCCTGTAGCCTCAATAGCCCACTGAAATGAACATCCATGAGTCCAGCAAGGAACGAAATCCCAGCCTCAGACAGAAATAACAGAGGACAGAGATCATCAGTGGATGTGAGATCTCGACACATTTCTGTTTGCCAAAATCTGAGATGAAATAGAATGGAGAAAGCAGCCAAGAGTATACTTAGGAAGGCTCCAAGGGAAGTAGAAATCTCTACCCTCAGAAATCCTGGAGAAGCTCTAGATCGATAGCTGACACATGGGAAGGTGACAGGCGTAAGAACTAGGCAGTGTTACAGAAATTGAAGGTCTGTACACTGAAAGAAATCATGCAAGTTACTAACTCCACTCCCAGACTCATCTGCAGAAAACATGGCTGTTCCCCCAGGATAAAAACTAGAAGGTTTATCTATAAATAAACCAAACAGACCATCTGGTTAATTGTGAATCATATACTGGGCCCTAGAGCAGATCCTTCCTCATTCTGTAACTATGCCCCACTCACTCACCCAAAATGAAGCCTATCAGGCAATAGGCTCCATCTAAGCACCCAACGACCTCACTGAAATCTCAGGAGAGAGGTGAGCCAGGACACTGCTGTGTCTCCCTCATTCTTGTAGAAATGAGAAAGCTTACTTGGTTATCCTGCCCCCCTCCATCCTGTCCCTCTTCCACAACTGTAGTTGGAGGGGAAAGTGATGACAGATAACCCTTTGGCGCACAGACACCAGACCCAAAAAGGAGAACACTGGGCTTCAACAGCAATGCTGAACTCCACACTGCTCACAATGACTAGTGACTGGATGGGCTTCGTGTAAGCCGGAGAGGAAAGGACTGGATCAAGCCAGCATACCCTGCAAACACTCCCCAGCTAACATTTGCCTGGGAAGACATACAGTATTTAATATACAATTGCATAGAAATTTCAGAGAAATCCTCAACATGATGGTTTCAGTCAACGTTTATATAGGAAAAAAAGTATCAAAATCCATTCAACATTTTAAACAAAACAATATGTGGGGGAAGTTTCACATTAACTTTCAGATAACACTAGGAGAATGTCAGAATCATTACCCATTTTGGAAAGTATGCCAAATTTCAAAAGGAATGTGTAGTTTCCATAGCTGCTGGCATTCTGAGAATCATAATGGCAACATGCTTTTTGTGATAATGTGATGAGAAGCTTTCTTTTATTGTTGTTTTTTTTTTGAGAAGCTTTCTTTTAAAACGTGGCTCGATGTTTATTAAAAATGTCTTGCAGCATCATACAAAGTAAATTTTTAATGTAACAACCAAGACTGTAACAAAGTTTCATTCTGTGTTTTTTTTTTCATCCTAAACCTTGATCCAGTCCACTACGGACCATAGGAAGATTCAAACTTGCTAGTTCAAGAAGCTCTCCAGCAGCACCAACAGAAAGGTGACCCCATTAACGAGTATGACGATCTGCCTGATATGGACCCCATCATTAGGATGACCATATAATGTATCATCCAAACTGGATCCCTTGAGAGCAGGAGTATATCACCCAACTCACCCACACAATCACTGTCCATACCCATTAACAATGACTGCCTCAACTACTTCTTCTGGTAAATAATACCATTCATTAAAGCAGCAATTCTTAAATTACTTAGGACCCCAATACTAACTTGTGCAAATTATATACATCGAAGGCATTAAAACTGAAAAATTTCTAAAATACAAGCACACCCAAGAATTAGACCTAGATTGAGTATTATACAGATACTGTTAATTAAAAAAAAAAAAAATAGACATAGATTGAGTGCCATACAGATACTGTTAACAAAAAAAAAGAATTAAACATAGAATTACCATATGATCCAACAATCCTACTTCTGGGTATATACCCAAAACAACTGAAAGCAGGGACTCTGACATTTGTACACCCATGTTCACAGGAGCATTATTCACAATCTGAATTGTTTGAGGTTTGAGGCTACTACAAAGAACACTGCTTTGGATGTTCTATAACTTGACTTTCAGTGAACACATGTACAGATTTTTATTGGGCAATCACCTAAGGGTGGAACTGCTTGATATGTACATATTGTCAAAAGGTTTTGCAAAGTGATTATACCAATTTATACTCCCACAAGCAGTATATGAAAGTTCTACTTGCTCTACAGACTTGCCAACCCTTAGTTAGCATTTTCATTCTGTTTAATTTTAGCCAATCTGCTGGGTGCATAGTGGTATTGTATCAGGGGTTTTCATTTGCACTTCCCTGATGACTGATACTGGACAGGTTTCCATATGTTCACTGTCCATCTAATGTGTCCATTTTTCTATTAAGTTTTTATGTATTTTTAATGAATTCTTTATAGATTATAGAAAAAAGTTATGTGTCATATATATTTCTTATAAATATTATCTCATTGTCAGTGGCCTTCCTTTTCACTCTTTTTTTTTTTTTT
>CAUYQG010006394.1:0-30183 GCA_963574415.1 Tarsius wallacei
ACTTCCTGAAATGGTCTATTTGGTCTCCACTCGATGAGCAAACAAGAAAAACTTAGGATCATTCAACAATATAGGTCAGATATGATCAATAAAGTTTTTTTTTTTTTTAAATGTGCTACTGTGTTTTATATTTTTAAAAAATAGAAAATAAGCCGAGCTCGGTGGCTCAGCCTGTAATCCCACGCCTTGGGAGGCTGAGGTGAGTGGATTGCCTGAGCCCGCGGGTTCGAGACCCGCCTGGGCAGGCGAAACCTCATCTCTACAATAAATCAAAAAAATTAGCCGGGCGTGGTAGCGTACACCTGTAGTTCCAGCTACTTGGAAGGCTGAGTGGAAGGATCGCCGGAGCCCAGCAGGTCGAGGCTGCGGTGGCCGGGAGCGGCCACTGCACTCCAGTCTGGATGACTGAGTGAGACTCCGACTCAAAAAAAAAAAAAAGAAAACTGCACAGAAAAGTTCAAGAGCGCAAATATTTCCAAAGCCTTAGAAGCTGCAAGTTTTGGTGGGGGTGCAAGGAAAAGGAAAGCTGAATGACATGGCAGATGCCCACTCCCCTCTCCTCATCATCTCTCTTTCTTCCCTCTTTGTTCATAGTTGACCACAGCATGTTTGAGAATTTGAACACAGCCCTCACTCCAAAGCTCCAGGCCAGCCGCTCCTTCCCCCACCTATCCAGGCCTGTGGCTCTGGGCTCTGCCGAGCCTGGTGGGCCGGGGCTCTGGGTGGGCAGCAGCCAGCACCTCAAGAACCTGGGCAAGGCCATGGGGGCCAAAGTGAATGACTTCCTGCGGAGAAAGGAGCCCCCAAGCCTAAGCAGTGTGGGTGTGATGGAGATCAACAAGACTGCGGGGGCCCAACTGGCTAGTGGCGCTGATGTGGCCTCGGGGGCCTGGTTGGAGGATGAGACGTGAGTGCCCCCACCTGCCCAACGTCCCAGCCGCTCTGTGGACCCACTTGAAGAGATACAGGAACAAAGGGCAGTGTCTCCAGGGGAGAACAACCCTGAGGAGGGGTTGTGAGATTGTCATGTGGAGAAGAGCTGTAGGATGGGGCCGTATTCATGGGAGCTGCCTTCGCCCCCACAGCACTGAGCACCCTCTGTGTCCTTGGCACTGTGCTGTATCCTTTTTTTGAGTCACTTTATTTAACCCTCACAGCAGCCCTGGGGGGTAGATTATCTTCCCATTCTACAGATAACTCGAGTTCAGAGAGGTGGAGTGAGTAGCTTGTGGTCACAAAGTCAGTGCTTAGCAGAGCTGGACTCAAAACCAAGTTTTGCCCAGAAGCTCCCCAGGTGGATTCTAGTGTCTGGCCACTGCTGCCCTAGACTTGGTTGTGAGAAGCCTGCCTTTGTCAGGACCTACTGGGGCAGTGCAAGAGAAAGAAACCCCATGTAGCAGCAGCCCTCCTTTACCACCCCCTCCTACCAATGGGTCCTTTCCAGGACGTGTTTTAAAACTCTGTGCATCTGAGGTGGTGATGTCCTTCACGGGACTTATTACATGACGGGGTTCACCATGGTCTTGATCCTGTCTTCTGGAGGCAGCTGCGTGCTGAAGTTGCCAAGACCTATACGTTAAACCAAGGATGCGAGTCCAAGGGTAGAGCGCCCATTGGGTGGGTGGGTGAGTGAGTTGAAAGTGCAGTTGGAGTTGGAGAGACAGGAAGGCAGTGTGGGCTGATGTTTCACCGTCCTTTAAAGCATGCCCATTTATTATTGTCAACCTCACAGGTCAGTCCCGCAGGAAGCGTTCCCCCGGCTGGACCCTCCGCCTCCCATAACCAGAAAGCGAACCCCTCGCGCCCTGAAGACTACCCAGGACATGCTGATTTCATCACAGCCTGTGCTAAGCAGTCTGGAGTACGGGACAGAGCCATCATCCGGGCAGCCCCAGGACAACCCTCCCACTGCCCAGCCTGTCCCAGCAGACGCTTCACAGTTAGAGGCCACCATGGAAGTCGGAGAGAGGGGCGAGGTTCTGTCCAACGGAGAGGTTTCCCTGTCGGTACCTGACCTCATCCACAAGGACAGCCAGGACGAATCCAAGCTAAAGACGACAGAGCACAGAAGGGCCTCCTCCCCTGGCCTTGTCGAGCAGAATGGCCTCAAACTCAGCTTGAGCCCCATCAGCCTGGCAGAGTCCTGGGAGGACAGCAGCCCCGCTCCTCAGGCACGGACCTCCAGCCTTGACAATGAGGGCCCCCACCCAGACCTGCTGTCCTTTGAGTAGAGCCTCTTCTCTTTCCTGCCAAGTGCTGCATCCTCTTCTGCTGTGCACACTGGCCCCCGCCCCAGCTCTACCATGCCTTTTGCCTCCTTGCATGGGGCACCAGCAGAGGCCCGCCCTCCATCGCAGGATTTCACAGGGCTGGAAGTCCACAAGTAGTCTTACTTAAAGGTCGATCTGTAGAGTGGCCAAAGGACTCGGTGCCCCCTCTGGGTTGCTGGCTGTAGCCCTTGGGTATCAGAGCCCTTCCGTTCCCAAGCTTGTCCTGGTTTCCTATGGAATTGTAGGGCCACCAGCTCAAGACAGTGGGTCTTGCAGGAATCCTCTTTCCTCTCCCCCATATGCTGCCTGCACCCCTGCTCTTCCCCTACCCCACACCTGTCTCAGAGGTGAGGAATGACGGGCTTGGCTTGATGATGGGCCCAGTCCTAGAAAGCCACACACCCTGACCACAGCCCAGCTGTGGCTCCTCCAGGTCCCAAGACCTATGCAGGCCCATGGTTGCTGTCTTTCCTCTCCCCCTGGGGTAGAAGCCAAAGGAAATACTTACCAGGCCTGAGACCTTGAGAGTTCACCCAGGGTTTCTGAGGGTTCCTCCCATCTAGTCAGATGCAGAATACAAAGTGAAGTTCCCCTGCCTGTCTACAATATCACCTGGGAAAACGACATCCCCGAACCTCCTTTTCTGTAAACTCCTCTGGGTGCTGGCTGCAGGCCTTGGGTGTTAGAGTTTCCCCTGCTGTGCGTGTGAAGAAGGGCTGGGTGGGCCCCTGCAGAAACAACAGAGCATAATCTGATTTTGTTTTGAAAGGAGGGCCCAGGGACTTGGGGGTGGTTTTGGCATTCAGGGCTGGTCCTAAAAGAATCCCGAGGAGACACATGGAGGAAGGAGAGAAGATGGGACAGAGGAGAGCAGGTATTGGTATCAGAGCAGCTTTTAGGGGCAGCCTAAAGTGAGGCAGTTCCAGGAAGCGTGGTAAGTGTGGGAGACTGGAATGTGATTCAAGTCCTGGGCCAACACATTTAATTAAGAGGAAGTGCTGCGTGCTTGTGCTGAAGTTGTCTTGGTCTCCTACAGCCTTGACCTCCCCTGGAGGGGCCTCTGGCCTGCCTTTCACTTATCCTCATGCCAGTGGGCCTCTCTCTGTTCCTGCCTTCAGGATCAAGGTAGGGCTGACCAGGGTCATCTGACCTTAACTGCTTCCTGCCTTCCTGGGTTAACCCACTTTTGTGTTCCTGTCTCCCACCAGGGGTCCTATCGTGCTGTCTTCCTGTGGCCAGGAGACCCTGTCAGGGGGTGATCCCAACCCTGGGGCCCTTGCAGCAAGAAGAGAACATCCCTTTTCTTAAATAAGGCAGCCAGTTCCCCAGTGGAAGGCTGGGACCAGCACATCTAGCCAGGGCAGGCTATATGGCTGTCCTCTTCCCGTGACTCCTGCGGCTTCGCCTGTTCTAGTCGTTGTTTGGCTTCCCACCTGTGAGCTCTGAGACGCCCAGGGCTCCCTTCCCAGCTCATCTTGTCTCCAAGCACCTGCTTCCCTCCCCACCATCTCTGAAACACCCACACTAACTCCTGCAGAACGGGGAGCCTGAGTAGGATGGCTAGGCTGTGGGTGCCCTCCTGCCTGTGCGGTCTTTCTGCAGCCCTTCCACTCCCTTCCTTTCTACTCTGTCTTCCACCACCCTGGAGTGTGAGGCTTCACCATGAGCTCACTGCCAAGCCGAGGGTCTGTGTGGCGGGCACGGCAGGCCCTGGGGGAGGGTGCAGGGCCATGACCACATGTGTCCATCCTGCCTTACCTCAAGGATGTGATGTCTGACCCTGATGTTGGAAAGTTGTTCTCAGAACTAGCATTTGGGGTCCTGTGAGTTTTCCCAGAGTGGCTTGGGGCGTCACACAAAACACGCAGAGCTGGGCTGGGGGTGGAGTCTCCAGACAAGGATCCTGGGAGTAAGCCCGGTTTCATCTGAGCTTTCTATGCCAGAAGCGGCTCTGATGAGAAAGTTAGCTGGCACCTGCACTCTAGCTTCTCCTTCTCCAAGGCCAAGGTGGCTCTGGCCAGGTGACATGGCAGCCACAGGTAGGGACATTGCAGAGTCTCCACACCCTGACTGCTGCTGAAGCCCAGGCTTTCAGACCCAGGGTGAGCAAAAGGTTATCCCAGGACTATCACCAGGGTGACTCCAGAGTTCTTCAGACTCGTTTCTGATACCGAATAAGGCATCATGGGACCCTTCTCCAATCTAATTGCCCACAACTCAGCCATGCCCCTGCTGCAGGGGGTGATACTGCTACCTCGGGAGGCTGAGACTGATTCCTGGTCTCAGATGCTACAGATATTGCCTGGTGCTAGGGGCTAATGCTGCCCAGAGGCCAGCAGGAACAGCTACTACTAATCCTGCTGAGGGCCTTCCATCCAGCTCTTCCAAAGCCCTGCCTGGTTTCTGTGTCCATGTCAACGGTCCGACCTTCCTGTGATTGCAGCCTGGTGACTACGCCCCACAAATTCCTCATAGTGAGTCCAGCTTCTCTGGGAACTGGGCCTTCAGACAGCGCAGCCCATAAGAGGGTGGGGTAATGAGGAGGCATGAAGACCTGTCTGTCCACGGCCACAGAGTCTCTTCCCTCTCTTCTCTCTGTGACTCCCCAACCCACCGTAACCCCCTACTCAGCACATAGCTTTATTCTGATAGACTACAACGTGAGCTTCCAGAGCATGGAGGAGGACGGCGGGTCCCCTGCGTAGAGGGAAGTGTGTCTGTGAATGTGGCCAATGTGGAAGACACACGTGTATGTCATCCATCAACTTTTAAAGAACAAGAAGGTTGGCCCTCGTTTGGAGGAAGAAGAGGATTGCAGATCCGTTCTGAGTATTTTCTAGGGAGTTAATATTTATATTTTTAGCAACTTTTTGGTAGAAGGAAATTGAACAATAAAATGATTTGGTTTGGTTGGTTTTGTATTTTTTCTTTCTGATTGATGGGCAGTAGTTGGTTTCCTCAAGGCTGACTTGTCCTGTGGAGGGCACTGGCATTTTCCTTTGTGAGCCTGGAAAAGCAAGAAACGAAGGCACTAGCAATGCAAGGAAGATGGGTGCTGCCGACAGTTTCAATGTAAGACCCAGGTAGGGAACACAATTTCTGAGAAATCTGTCATTACTGTCATTTGCTTCTCTGGCCACTGTGAGAGTGTCCCTCTGCCAACTTGACCTATGGTGTTTCAGAGGCATCAACATGGTATGTACAGGTAAGCCCCTCTTTAGGAGGAAGCGAGAAGGAAATACAGATGGCCATGGGCTCGTCCTCTAAGCCACTGATTCTTTTTTTCTTTTTTGAATCAGGGTCGCATGCTGTTGCCCAGGCAGGAGTGCATTGGCATGATCCTGGCTTATCATAGCTTCAACCTTCTGGGCTCAGGCGATCCTTCTGAGTAGCTGAGACTATGCCCTGCTAATTTTTTTTTTTTTTTTTTTTTTTATACTTTCATGTAGAGCTGAGGTCTTCATTGCCCAGGCTGGTCTTGAACTCCTGGGCTCAAGCAATCTTTCTGCCTCGGCCTCCCAAAGTGCTAGGATTACAAGTGCGAGCCACCGTGTCCAGCCTAGGCCACTGATTCTTAACCTGGGCCCATAACCCTCCTCCATCAAGCTTTGCATTCATGTGTTCATTCTTCTGGAGAGGGACCAAGGCTTCTATCGGATTCTCAAAGGGAGTCGTCATCAGTAAATGTGAGCGAAACCCAGAACTGCTGACTTGGGCACTTTCTGGGAAATTGCTCCCAAGAGCCTCCCCGGTCTGGACAGCCTCGATGCTCGCTCACTAAAAGAAAGTGGCTTGGAGAACAGCTGCCCTGGAGCCCCTTCGCCTCATGGCTACTCCCCGGCCAGTGTCGGATCCAAGGACCCAGAGGACACACAGCAGGGAACTGGCCAGACTACTCACCTCCTTAAAAGGAGGACAATGGGAAAGAACCAGGAAGGGAAAGGGGGTGTTGAGTCTGTTCGCAGAGGCGACACACATTTTCCAGAGGGGGAAGGACGGGGCCTCTCAGCTGTCTCATTTGATTCCGCCATCAGAGGGTGTCTGCCTGGGAGGTGTCTGGGGCATGAGGCTGCCCCTGGCCGTGTGTGTGTGTGTGGCCTGTGTGTGTCTTATTCTACTTTCTAGCTCAAAGGAGATGTGAGAAGAGAACGGACCCTCGAGGACCGCTCGCTTTCTCTGCAGTGGGGCGCAGCATCCATCGTTCAGGAGAAGCAGGAGAAGCACAAAGGCCAATCTAGCATATTCCATGCACAGAAAAGGCACTGAAAATACAATAGCGACTTTTTTTTTGCTCTACACGTGCGGATGGCTTCAGGGTCTGTCCTGCGGCCGTTCAGATGTGAAATGTGCCTTTAACATGCCTTTCTTTCTCACTATTATGCAAAGCCATCATTTTTGCCTAAGATCAAGTATAAAAAAATTTCTAGTGTAAAAAAAAAACTTGGAGGAAATTTTAAAGTGTAAAATTGGATGTGCATATGTCATGTTTTTTAACGCTGTGCTCAAAGCTGAGCTGCTGGTCTAGACTAGGGTTGGGGGAGGATGCATTTATTTAGACAGTACATCCAAACCCCTGCCTACCATGAGCTCAGTGCTGCAGGGTGCTGTGGTAATCAGTGGGACAGGGCTGTGTGGTGCTCTCACCATTCTGAGTGAATGAGGATGCCAGCTACCTGCCCTCCTGGGCAGGCGTTGTACAAACGGTATGTTATCAGGATGAGAAAGTGCAAGTGAAACCCAGGGTTGGGGGAGCAATTCATCTGGAAGAGTGTTCGTTTCCTCTGGACTAAATCTGCCTATGGTGAGCTGCCGATGGAAACCCGCTTCATTCCTTAAGTCTATGCACATGCTGGTGGGGACCCCAGCTGGTATTCAGAATTCATAGAATTAGCTAATTGTGCCTCAAATGATGCCCAAACTCAGAGAATTCTTTCTTGATCAGTGTAATCTGTCAGATTTGGAATCCCTTTGAGGTCAGTGAACCCAGGAAGTGTGCTAGGACTCCCTGTCCTCTCTCCGTTCCCATCCCCACACCACAGTTTACCAGTCCAGCCTAGCCGAGGTGACGGCTTCTCTTTGAGATTTTGGCCCCCAGATTCCCTGGGCCTCAGTCGCTCAGACCTGCTCCTGACAGGGCCCACTGCTGGTCTTGGGATGGCCTTTCTGGAGCCTCCTGCTGCGACCCCTGCCACCTTCTGTTCTAGCTGGTGTTTATGGAGGAACCCCTGTTGGCTTGGTCTGACATTCAGCACATCCGAGTGTTCGACCTCATTCGTGGGTGAACTCTCAGCAGCTTCTAACAACTCCCTGTGGTTGTCAGGGGGCTGCTTCCATGGGTCCAGGCCTTCGGGAGGCCGGTGAAGGGAACGACCTAGCCTTTTGAGGTGGAGAGATGTGAACTGTCAGTCCTGAGTGAAGCTTGCAGTTTCAGCAAAATGCACGCACTCCCCCTTATCCTGAGCCTACAATGGATGAACCCCCTTGCAGGACGAGGAAGTCCAGGACAAGTCTGGACTGTCCCCTGCTATGTTACCTTCCCCCCATGAATGAGAACAAGTAATTAAGTCCATATAGCCCTTGTACGCGCCACCGCCCCTGGCATTTCTTGTCTTTCATTTCTTCCAAGGAAATCCACTCTGGAAATCTTAAGTTGTCCTGCAAAAGCATCTCTGGGTACTTTGCCCTCCAGGACGGCCCCTCCCTGCTGCCGTTTACACTGGGGGCACAGGATGAAAGCCCAGCATCCCCTCCACAGACTTGCTACTAATGAGAAAATTCCTCCACTCTGGGTAGCTAAGGGCCAGCTCTCCTGAGACGCAAATCCTCTTTGTGTGCCGCTTATCTCCAGCTGCTGCCATGATAAATAGTCCTGCTCAAGGGAGCCCCGGGAAGCTTTACCCCAGGGCTCAATCTGCTGGTTATTCAGGGAAGCAAGCCCAGGGAAACACGAAAGTGCCTCTTCCAACCCCAAGCTGTGTTCTCTCTCGTGGGAGTTGCCCGGGGTTGGTTTTATAGAGCAGGTAAGTTGCCAGTGTTTTCTCTTTGGAAGAGACCAAAGACAAACCAAAACACCCCAAAACAAAAAGCAGCCTCCCAACAAACTGCAACTTCTTTTTTTCTCTCCCCGCGTTCAATCAGCCAGCTGTTGCCGGCGCCATCTGCTTGGCTACCTTCTTCCTTAGAGCACCCTGCACGCCTGCCACCTTCTGTGCTAGCTGGTGTTTATGGAGGAAACCCTGTTGGCTTAGCCTGACATTCAGGCACATCCAAGTATTTGGCCTCATTTGTGGGTGAGCTCTTGGCAGCTTCTGGCAACTCCCTGTGGTTGTCAGGGGGCTGCTTCTATGGGTCCAGGCCTTTGGGAGGCCAGTGAAGGCAGCGGCCTGGCCTTTTGAGATGGAGGGATGTGAACTGTCAGCCCTGGGTAAAGTGACTTCAGCAAAATGCATGCGCTCCCCCTTATCCTGAGCCCACAATGGGTGTATTGCCTTGCAGGACGAGGAAGTCCAGGACAAGTCTGGACTGCCCCCTGCTATATTACCTTCCTGACAACCTCCTGGTACCTGGCGAATTCTGCTCTAGTCAACCTTTCTTGGTCAACTGGAATGCTAGGCCCTCTGTGTCAGAAAGTCTTCATAGCAAACCTGGAAGGTTGTGTCTAGACTCGGCCAAGGCGTGACATTTCTAGGAGCTGGGTCCCTCCGAGAGGCTATACAGGCCATTTGGGAAGTGACTTCATGTGTAATAAAGTTGAAGGGGGAAGCTGGGATCGGTAGTTTTGTCCATGCCTCTCTCCACCTCTAACCCCTTAATCATCGGTCAGTAACTACGGAGGTGGCATATACTATGACCAGGCCAGGTGGCTGGCTGTGACGCACAAAGGGAAGAGGTCAGATGAGTTCTCTGTTCTCGAGACTGTCTACAGCCCAGCCCACTCACCAGCGTCACTGCCCCTTCTCTCCTCAGCATCCCATCAGAATTGCTTCTATGCCCTTGGCCCACCAGCCTGGGTCACCCCTCTCCCTTCCTTTCTCTTTCCTGACTTTTCCAGAATACATGGATTCATCCTTCAAGTTTCAGCTCAGGCATCCCTGCCTCTGGGGTTGATTCCCTGATGCCACCTACCCCTCCTCTGCTCTCCTGTAGCATCTTATGGTCTCCATCATGGTCCTGGAAAGTAGCTGTCTCCATGTGTCTCTATCCCACGAGTCTCTGAGCTCAGGGGCAGGAACCATGCCCTCTCTGACTTCTTGGTTCCTAGCACAATTCCTGGCATATTGCAGGAGCTCGATAAAGATGTGCTTTGAACATAATTGAACTCTTTAATCAAAGAGTTTCATTTGTGTGGAAGAGACTAGACACTTGTTGAGGTCTGGGGCAAACCAACTGACCACTTTCAGCCGCCACTTCTCATCGTCTCACCCCGCAGGCAGTGTCTGTACCTGATCATCGACTGTACAGAGAAGGATTGAGGGTGGCCGTTTTCAAAGTGGAAAGTGATGAATGGATCAGTGTGTAGCTCATTTATCTCTGTCCAGAGCCTTCATTAATTCTGTTCCCTGGACAGGTGCCACCTTGCCATGCAGCTGGCAGAAACAGGAACTTACATCCAGCCTTGTGTTGGAAGGGTTGCACTGTAGTGCCGGGCACCTGCCTAACTCTGGGAGCCGTTTACACTACTCTGAGTTCCAGTTCTTGATATTATACTTCACTGTTTAAGGTTTTGCTATCAACTGATGCTTTATTACATCTCAAAAGCTTCTATGTATTCCAGGAATCATGTTTGTTTTTCTCAATAACACTCCAAGGGAGTTCTTATTAAGCCCATTTTCCAGATGCAGAAGTTATTTGCTGTGTTTAAAGAGATTCACACATGTTATCTTATTAATCCTCCTATCTTGTGAGGTAGGTATTTCAACCCCATCTTTTGGATGGATAAACTGAGACTGAGATAATGACTAAGCAGGTTTTCTGAGTCTTATAACTGATGAAGAACTAGAAGAGAAAGCTTAGGTTTTTCAGGCCTCAGGAACAGTCATTTCACCCTCACCACACAGCTCTTCTGTTTCCATCATACTAGTCTGATTCCAGGAAATGTTCATGACCCAGAAACATCTTTTGGGGTTGGGCCTTATCCTAGGATAAGTACAATTTTATTAAACACCGAGTACCCATGTGGATGTGAATATAGAGACCCAGTCCCCAATCCCTTCATTTTACAAAAGAGGAAACAACAAAACTGTGTTTTTTAAAATGTTAACCTGTGCTAGCATCATCTTACCAAATCCTCACAACCCTGTGTGATAAGGGTCAATAGTCCCATTTTCTAGATGCAGCTGACCAGAGGCTTAGAGAGTTTTAGCAATTTGCCAATAGTCACTCTACCACTAAGTGACTAACAATAGTACCTTCTGCACCAGATATTCTTAAGGGTTTTGGTAAGAATCCCCCTGAATTGCAAGAATTTCAGCCTGAAGTAGGAGTGGCAAGAATACCTCTACTGCATCCCAAATTGCAAACAGGGAAGCCTGGCTTATACGCTAAGCCTGTCATCGACACTGGAGATTAGGAATTCAGTTGGGAGGTGAGTACTGTTTGACGAATACTTGGAGAAAGAATGTTTCAGGTCTAATAGCTACCATGGTTACTCAGCAGTGCTTTAAAAAAAAAGTACTACTGGTTTTCCTGATAGCTGTCTGACCTCTTGTGACTGATTTGAGGTATTGCAATTCTGATAACTTCTGCAAAAGGAAGATTTTCAAGACAAAACTAACGTTCGTTTATGAGATAAATACAATCTCCATTTTAGAGAGGCTTGCATTTTCCTAAGATCATTCAACAAATAGTGTTTGGAGAAGGAAATTTAAAAGATGACTCTTCTTAATTAGGAATTTTAGTAAGAAAGAGAAAACAAAAGAAGAAATCTTCGAAAAAGAATGAGAATTCTCCAAAGTAAAGAAAAATTAAAACCCTAAGAATAAAATGGTATACAGAGTTTCAAACAGAATCGAGAAGACAAAACTCACAATTAGACACATTACAGTGAAATTTAAGATCATAAAGACAGATCATCTTTAAATTTTCAAAATAAATCAGCTATGAAAGAGAATCAGATTGACATTAGACATCTCAATAAGAAACCTACACACAAAATGATAGTGTTTTGTTGTTGAAGGAAAAGAACTTTAAACCTACAATTCTATATTTAGTTCAACTAACGTTTAAATCTAAAACAAAAACATTATGAGGCATACAAAGCAGGAAAAATGTTTACGACTCAAAGATTATCTTAGATGAGAACTTTAAATCTATTTTCTTAGCAATTTGCAAGTATGCAAAATACTTTTAGAGGAAATATTCTGGCAAAAGGAGAAATAAAAATTGCTATGTGTTTTGAAATATGTAAGAAGGATAATTGACTCAGTAAAGTGTAATATTTAAATGATTAAGTACTCAAAGGAGTAAATAGTAATTGAAATTTTATATAATGTCTGATAATGTTTAAAGCAAATCTGATGAGATTGTTGATGGTGAAAAAAGAGAAATGAGAGTATACTTAAATGATAGCAATTGATACATTTATGATATTGTAGAGGAAAATAAACAAAAATACAGGGCTTAATAAATTGTGAGAGATCACCAAAAAAAATTTTTTTAAATAGCTTTCAAATTAACAGAGGTAAATCTGAGTTATTTAATGGAAAGCAGTAAAGAAGGGGGAAAGGGAAACACAATGTATAATAAATGGGAAGAATGGAGTAAGGTGGCAGAGGGAATCCAACAGAATAAATTATAATAAATGTAAGTATGGAGTCTGACAATTAAGTTTGTGAACTCATTCTAGAAAAAGTGCTACATACCTCATTGCTGAATATCACTATGCTCACCTTCGAAGTACTCCCCTTGGGAAGCTATGTACTGATGCCAGGGCCTAGTTCACCTATCCAAGCAATTTTGGAACTCTTTTTCTGGACTGGCCATCAGAGCTGTCATCATATTAACCTGGATGTCCTGAATGGCATCACATGTCTTCCTTTCATTATTTCCTTTATCTTTGGGCAAAGAAAAAAGTCGTGGGGGCCAGATCAGGTGTGTAGGGAGAATGTTCCAATACAGGTTTTTGTACAGTGCTGCCAACATTAGTGCACAGTGGCAAGTTCGTGACTTTAATTGTCAGACCTCAACAAATAACTACTGGAATCAGAAAGCTAGATACTATCATATATTGCATTAAAATGAAAGATTTATCACTATTTGACTCTGATATATCAAATAGGTAAAAAGCATCTATAAAAATATTTGTTTTACATGATCTATAATCTTGACTACATCTAGGGAGATGGAAAGAATGAGTTTAAAAATGAATAGAAAAAACAATTCAAACAAATGAAATGGTCACAGGATGTTCACATATACTAGGTAAGAAAAAAAGCCTCAGAAATGGAAGTGAAGCTGTTATCAAACCTTAACATTATATAGTTTGATATTCAAAATATAGACTAAAAATATATGTTTGAAAACAATTACAAGCTATTAAATAGTGACTTGAAGAAGACATTTTTACAGGAATTAAAAAATACTTTGATGTGAATAGCAATAAACACTATTTGTGTTCATATTTGTGGAATACATCTAAAGTAGTACTTTGAGCTAAATTCATAACTTTAAATATATTTTCAGAAAACAATAAATATTGAAAACAAGTCAGATAAGTTCCCCCAAAAGAAACTAGAAATCAATAAAATACAGAATAGCACTTTAAAGACAATGGCAAAAATAAAAAAGATCAACAAAGTCAAAAGTTAGCTTTGAAAGGACTAGTAGGATAGATAAACGTGATTAATAAAAAAGAAATACAAATATGACACAGAAGGAGGAAAGAAATATGACCAGTCACAAGAAAGCATTAAAATAATAAAAGAATATTGTGAACTATATGCCAATAATTGTTGTGAAAACTTAGACAAAATTGATAAATTCTTGGAAAAATGAAAAATGTCAAAATTGGCAAAATACTGGAATAAACTAATAAGTATTAAAGTTATTTAATTAGTGATGAAAAATGTCCCCCCAGTTCTGCCTCACCAGAACCTCAAACTCAGTTTTACAAGAATGTATTGTACTAAAACATTTCAAGGAACTGATAATCTTTACCTTACAAAGTTGTTGCAGAAAATATCAAAAGGAGAAAGACTTGTATTAACTTTATAGTAATTGTATAACCATGATTCAGTAAATTATAGTTTTATTTGGTTTATGAGTTTCAGTGCAAAAAATCTTAAATATTACCTTGCTAAGTTCTACACTTTATTTAAAAAAACTATGATATGATCAAGTTAAGCAGTACAAAAATGATATGATACCAATAATTTTATGAATATAATTTACCTCTATAATAGGGTGAAAATAAAAGAAATGTAACTTTCAGTAGAGGCAGAAAACACAATAAATGTCAAAACATTTCTGATAAAAATTCTAAAATAGCCTTCTTAAAGTCTATTTACTAAAAACCTACAACAAACATTATTCTTAAATAGAGAAAATTCCTAAGCATTCCCTATGATACTAGAAACAGCATAAGACTGCCCACTATCATGACTACTGACTATTTAATGCATACTGGAGGCCTTAACCAATGAGGTAAACATAAGAAATAAGTAAGCATAAGCACTGAAAGAAAAGAGAATGAAATACTATTATTTACAACTGGCAAAATCATTTACATAGAACACAATAGAATCAATAGGTAAACTATTATACCTAATGAGAGAGTAAAATTTCCTACCACCATAGCCTATTAGATATGTAATAATACATAAGATATCATTTATAACAACTAAAAATAGGAATTAATCTTACAGAATATACAAGACTTCTGTTTTGAAAATTTATGACTCTACTAAAAGACAAAAAAGATGGCCTGAGAAAACAGATGTGGCATGTATATGCAAGGAAAACATCACAGGAATATCAGTTCTCTTTCATTTACAAATTTTTTGCAAGTTAATTCAACATTCCAGCCAGAGGTTTTGATCAACTTAACAGATTTATCCTAAAATGGATATGGAGGCATCAAAGTCCATGAACAGTTGAGTCAGTTTTGAAAAATAAGAGCACTTGTCCTACCTACATTACGTAGTAGCCATGGGTTGCTGTGACCCCCATGCTCCCAAGGTTCCACACTTTGGGGCTCCATCCACAATATCTGTTCATGTTACCTATCATTCTAGAGCTCCTCTCTTTCATAACTTTGAAAATGAAACCAGTGGGGTGAAATGAATCACTGCAGTTAAAAGATGGGCAAGAGAAAGGGCTAGAGTCTGGTACATTCCGAACAGACCAGGTCCTAATGAACATTTTGAACTGGCAGAAAATTTCAAGGGGCCTTCGAAACCAATTCAACAAACCCCCTTCAGAAATGTGCTTCCCGTCAATAATTCATATGCACTGGGCACAGCTCTGTGCAGCACGTATTTCTACACACTCCGGAGGATACAGGGAAAACCTGGCCTTGCTTTGACGACACTTGGGACCTAGTTGGGAAGAGAAGTCACCCATCGCAGGTTATTTTGAAAATCTTCATATCACTGCACAGAACTACATTCATGCTGCTGAAATGGTTGGTGCATAAGTAAAATCAGGCAAAATCAGGGAGAAAGTGTGTCCGGGGTGATGTTTGGCAGGAAGTTTAAGGCCAGAAAGAAGAGCTAGAAGAAAAGTAGCCTAGGCAGGGAAAAAGGTGCAGGAGTGGGTCACCTTTTTTGCTGAGGCTCTGACACCCATCTTATCCTGTATGCATCTCCATCACTCCCAGATTCCCTGACTCCACCTTACACGACTAGCCTTAACAGAGGACTGGGGCAGTATCTTCCACCCCACCTGACCACTTATTTTATATACAAAGAAGCTGAGACCTAGAGAAGGGAAGAGGTTTCTTTAAGTCACATCACCACAGGACTGGAACCCAGGACTTCAAACTTGCTGCCAAGTGTGCCCTCCTCTTTATGAAGCTGTCTCTCTGGCTGCATGGTTGGAAGGAGGGTGTCAATCATAGTACAATAGTGGTAACTTTAACAAGTCAAGGAGAAAAGGTTCAGGCTGTCACGTTCCAAGGAAGAAGAGTGAGAATGAAGAGGCACTTTGAAACTGCTCCGGGTACTCCTGGGAGGCAGGGATGAGGGAGTGACCCCCAACTCTGGTGGACATAACATCTTCAGTTACCCAGACCAGGAGAGTGAATTGTCCACTAGAGCTTGGTATTCTAGACCCACACCTGCAGAAGTGGGTCACTGTGAGAACTGTCACCTGTCTCTTCTCCAACGTGCTTTGTCCATTGTCCTTATCTTCAAGGCAAGACATCCACATAGTCATCGGCACTGTTCTCTGGCAGAAAAAAGCAGGTCAGCCGTGAGACTCCACACCCAAAAGTCATAACAAACCAACCCCACTTGAGGGAAAGAAGACCTCTCTCCAGACACAGAGCGATCTTGACAACACATCAAAGTCACATCTTTAAAGGTCGGGGTACCATAGGGAGTTCTCTTGACAAAATGGGGCATCCCATTCTTTGTAAGTCAAACCTGAGAGTTTTCAGTATAAGGTGTCTCCAGTAACCAGCAAAAAAAACCTGAGCCTCCTTCAGAGTAAGAACATATGAAGCCTGTTCTGAGGAGGCAAAGGGGGGAGAGGGGAGGAAGAAGGTGAGGCCTTCTTCTTCTTTGATAGCTGAGGATTAGGGAGCTCACTCTGCCAGCACTGGCCCTGCATGGAAAGTTGGCATGGCAAGACTCATTTCCAGTTCTCGGGAAAGATTTCTGAGGGTTTTCCTCTTGGGATTTGTGATTATGCTATCATCGCTGAGACAAATACCACCACCACCCAACCAGTCCCAGCAACTCATCTGGGTTTGTCTAGGGGCCGCAGCGCAGGTAGGTTCCTGGGTGTCTAGCTCTGCCACATTTCATACTTTGTATTCTCTGAGTTTTGGGGGAAAGCAGCCATGGGACTACATCTGCAGCTGGGTCTATAGAAAGTGTGTGCTTGCATGGGTGCACGCTCTTCCACATGGGGACGAGGGGGGACACAGAAGCAATGGTAATGGAGAGAGGGCTTAGTTTAATCATTGAAACTCCATGTTTAGCCTTACTGGGGAAGTGAGAAGCTGGCTATGGCAGCCCAAAGTGTGACTTTGTCGCACCCAGAGTATACAGGGTGTGGAGTAGTTGTGGCCCCCTCAGAACTCTTTGTCCTCTGTTCTCCCTAGTGAGCACATCTGTTCTCATCGTGTCAGCAGCCCACTGATACTGCAGTCCCTTTCATAACTGCATATTCGGACATGGGAAAATGGGACTAAACCCTAAATGTCTCTGGAAGTCTGAGTTCAGTTCAGACAACATTGCAACTGACAGATAGGATTGGAGAGGCCTCAGCATGGATTCTCTGCTCTCACATGTACTGGCCAAGTCTCATTTTCCACCTTGGTTAATACCTTTAGGGATAAATCCAAAATAATTCGACACCTAACACTTCATAAGGGAATACGTAGTGAATATTGAGCAAAATGAACCTTGGGGAAGGGGTAGAGGGGTTGAAGTGATTTTCTCATTTGAAAATCTGCCTGTTTGCTCATTTATTCCCAAAACAGAGTCGTCTTCATAAGGTCAGAGAGTGAATTTGAAGTCAGCTGTTTGCCCAGAATGGCTCTTGCTATCCTGGCTGTCCTAGCACCGAAAGCTCCAAGTCTTGGCCACCTTCAGGGGCTAGAAGACACCACTTCTCAGCAAAATGAAAATTGTCTTTAGGAGGATAAAGCTTTTAGAGATGCTGTTGTAGAAAAGGGAATTCATGTGTCTTGATCCTACAAAGTAGGCCATTGGTGGAAATGGGATTAAGTTCCTTCTACCTCCACCCCCATGTGAGCAGTTTTACCATAAATGGCTTCCAAGTCTAATTTCGAACTTCTCCATCGCAGGCAGGGACTGGTTCTCTTTATTGGGTTTAAAAGGTTAACCACCAGCCCTTGATTTGGTTTTTTGAATTTGGAAATTAATTCCTTGAGATTCGGAAAGATCTGCTTTGGAGCACCTTCCACAGTCTGCAAAAGTACAAGAAAGGAGATCACTCATCATCGTGCAGTTGTGTGTGAAATGTGATGCTTCTCTAAAACAGTGGTTTTCAGGGCTGCCTCTGTGAGCTGACAAACAAACAAATGTGGCCAGCAGCTCATGCTTAAGAGCTCATGCCACTTGCAATTCACAGAAACTCTTGTTTTTAAGACTAACCTCTGACTTGAGTTACTCTGAGTAAAGAGGATTTGCAATCAAGGAATCCCCAATTCAGCCAGCAGTATCCAGTGACCTCATCCTTGGCAAGCTTGTCTGGAGAAATTCTTATAGATACACCGTGACAGATCCCCCTCTAAGACCTCATGTCAGTCTCTGTGCCTTGCTGGCAGGCTTTGCTATCTTAGAAGACTAACAGAAGTGGACTTTTTTTTTTTTTTTGAGTTGGAGTCTCACTCTGTCGCCCAGACTGTAGTGCAGTGGCCGTTCCCGGCCACCGCAGCCTCGACCTGCTGGGCTCCAGCGATCCTTCCGCCTCAGCCTTCCAAGTAGCTGGAATTACAGGCGCCGGCGCACGTTACCACGCCCGGCCGATTTTTTGATTTATTGTAGCGATGAGGTCTTGCTAGCCCAGGCGGGTCTCGAACCCGCGAGCTCAGGCAATCCACTCACCTCAGCCTCCCAAAGGCGCGGGATTACAGGTTGAGCCACCGAGCCCAGCTGACTTCTGACAGGAAATGTAAAATATACAATTTATATACCTAATGAATTCAGAATCTCCATGTGAGAAACAGTTCCAATTTAAATTGAAAGTAGAATATCAACATGACTCAGTTAAATTGCACAGTTGTTTTCCGTTTACCAGCTATAAACCAAGTATGATTTCCTCATCTAACCTTATAGAAATCATTTTAAAACAAAAAGATTTTTCTCCCACCACTCTTATGTATTTGGTTTCCTTGATCGTCACCGTGGTTCTCATATGGTCACCATGTGGGACTGCAGAGCAGGGAGGCAATCAGAAGGTTTTCTGATGTGCAGTCTGGTTGACCTCCATGCTCCATGCCGGCTGACATGGAAGTCATCTGCAGGGAGGTCTCTTCAATGCAGTCATTTCAACCCAAAGCATCATCCTTGCCAGGCTTCTGAGTGCAGGTCTTTTCCTCAGTGAAATGCCCCTTGGTGTCTGAGTTATAACTAATTTGGATGCCTCTCTGTTTTGTCCAAATAAGAGACAAAACAAGGTACTGAGGAATTCTCCAGAATTTCCCAAAATATAATAGACACAGCAAAGAAAAAAAGTGTTTTAAAATAAATTGCCTTTTAGAAGACATTCTATCTTGAAATTATTTCAGACACAGCAAAGTTGCAAAAATAGTAAAAAGAAAAAATCCATATACATCCTTCACCTGCACCCAAATGTTAACATTTTATTATATGTGCTTTTTATTATCTCCTTCGAATAATATATGTATAACATCTACTTTCTATTTAAGAGGGAACTGTTTCTCACATGTACATATATGTATAGATATTCTTTTTTTTTTTTTCAGTTGGAGTCTCACCCTTACCCAGACTGGAGTGCAGTGCCACTCCCGGCCACCGCAGCCTCGACCTGCTGGGCTCCGGCGATCCTTCCGCCTCAGCCTTCCAAGTAGCTGGAACTACAGGCATGCGCTACCCAACCTGGCTAATTTTTGATCTATTGTAGAGATGAGGTCTCGCCCAGTTGCCCAGGTGGGTCACGGACCCACGGGCTCAGGCAATCCACTCACCTCAGCCTCCCAAGGCGTGGATATTCTTTTTTAAAACTGTTTTTAGAATTAAGTAGCAGACATGATAGCCCTTCAACTCTAAATACTTCAGTATTTCCTAAAATGTAAGGTCATTACAAACCGTACTACGATGGTTAAATCAGGAAATTAATCTTGATGTAGTACTATTTGCTAATCTTATTCAGATTTTACATTTATAGTATTCAAATTTCATCAACTGCCTCCATAATGTCTTCTAAGCAAAACAAAAGTGAGATATATAGGTTTTGGGGATCATTGTATATCCTAGTCTCTTTCAGATATTCATAGTAAACGTCAGCATATTGAAGATTATGAGAAAGCTTGTAGCCTGCTTAACCTTATATGCAAGAGTTTCAAAAAGATTATTTCAGGGTTCTCTGTTAGTAATTAAAATTCAGTAATGCTTATTATATGCTACTTTCTAAGTCAGAGAACCAAATTCAAAAGGAGCAAAAGGTTTTTCTGCTTAGCTCCCAGTTAACCAGAGAAATTAAACAAATTTTTTATTTTCATACAACTATGGAGTATACTTGACTTGCTAAACACTTGACCTCTTCCCACCTTCCCTTTCCACTTCCATCCTACATTATTGTTTAGTATTTAAATTCAACAGTGGTTTTGCTTGGTGTCCAGGTTGGTGCATTTGACCATTGGAGTTGAATACCTGCCAGAATTGAATAATAGCCAGGATTTTATTCAAAAGAGGAACCCAAAACCCTAGTGCCTTTCTATATCTCTCAGAGAAAGACCAGGTTAACTATTGATCTGACTCTTAACTTTTCACGATCCTTTTTAGAATGCTTTCACATGGTCACATCTCAGGTTTAAGAGATGATCTCAGGTTCTCCTCCCCCAACTTTTTGTTTTTGCAGGAGCCCTCATATATTCTTACCTGTATCTCATAATACCCATGTTTCTCTCTGAAGATTCGGTATGTGTAGACAAATTTCTTAAACCTGTGGAAAGATGACTTGTGAATAATAACATTCTTCTATACAAATATAAGTAACATCTATGATTATATTTTGTATGCAATACCTTTGTCCATCTTAAATCCTAAAAAGAAACTTTCTTAATTCATTTTCTGCTGTTATAACAGAATACCACAGACTGGGTAAATTATAAACAACAGAAGTATATTCAGCTCATAGTTCTAGAGGCTGAGAAGTCCAAGATTAAAAGGCTGCATCTGGTGAGGGCCTTCTTGCAGCATCATGACACACAGTAAGGGCAAGTGAGCACATGTAAGACAGAAAGATGGGGGTCAAATGTATTCTTTTATCAGGAGTTCACTTTCTTGACAACCAACCCACTCTTGAGATAACAACATTAATCCAGACATTAAGGCTTTGCCTTTAATCACCTCTTAAAGGTTCCACCCTTAACACCATTACAATAACAATTTTATTTCTATATGATTCTTGAAGGGAACATTTGAAACATAACACTAATCATTTTCAGGCCCTCCCATCTGTGAGAATTTGGAAAAAACAGAGTTTTGGCTCATTCTAGTGATGAAAGTCTGAGGCCTAGCAAAGAGGATAAGAAGAGAGAGTTTACGACTTTCACGGTCTTGGTAATTATCTCTAGTTTTTTTCTCTTAGCTCTAAAATATATTGAAATAAGATGCATGATAATAATAACAAAGACTTGAGTGAAGTGTGGGAGAAATTAAAGGATATTATTACAAGGTTCTTATCAGTGAAGTGGTGTAATATTACTCAAATATAGGCTATAAGTTAAACATTTATAGTATAAGTACTAAATAAGCTACTAAAAATCAAAGAATCATAGCTAGCAAGCCCTCAAAAGAGATAATTTAGAAATATAAAAAATGTTCAACCAATCCAAAAGTAGGTGGATTATTTATTAGATGCCACTCCAAAAGCATGATCCATAGAGGACAAAATAAGTAAATTGAGCTTTGTTAACATTAAAAATCTCTGTTATTTGAAATATATTGTTTAAAAATCTGCAAATAATTATTGCAACTCAATAAAAACAAAATAATCTAATTTTAAAATACACAAAATATTTGAACAGATACTTCATCAAAGAAAATATATGCCCATGCATTTGCTGTCAATTGATTTTTGACAAAGAGTCCAAGAACACACAATGGGGAAAGAACAGCTTCTTCAATAATTTGTGCTGAAATAATGTGGAAAACTGGCCACCGTGGAGCAGCAGATTGGGCCTCTCACCCCGAGCACAGCAGAGAATAAGGACTCAACCATTGATAGAGGGAGACACCTCAAACACTTCTGAATGGGTGAAACACCCCTGCACACAGCAAATGTCTCTTTGAATATATAGAGACAAGAAAGTGACAGTAGATGTGGGAATCTGGGCACCCCATCCCCTGCTGTGTACCAGGCTTGTACAAGAACTGAAGTCCTGCCTGGTGAAAAAAAGTAGGTGAGTGGGCCTAAGATGTTTTGAGTTGGTTCACCCCCTCCTTACCACACATGAATTTCATTGCCATGAAGGAGGAGTCCTGAGCAGGGCACAGTGACAGGCAACCTCATAAGAACCCTATGAAAAGGATAAACTCTCCCATTTCAATAATCAATTTGAATGTGAATGGTCTAAATGAGCCACTGAAGAGGCATATAGTGGCAAACTGTTTAAAGAAATATGATCCAACAATTTGCTGCCTCCAGGACACCCTCTTGGGCTCAAAGTTGGAGCTTGTAAAATGATTTTTCAGGCAAATGGAAAACAGAAGAGGACAATGGACAATTGTAGCTATTCTGATATCAGACAAAGCAGTCTTCAAACCATCAATAGTTAAAAAGGATACTACATAATGATAAATAACTAAAGACAGCAACAAGAAATATCCATTTTAAACATATATGCACCTAACACAGGAGTACCATGTTTTATAAAACAACTACTAAGTAAACTAGGAGAGGACATTGACCCTCACACAAGCATAGTTGGAGACCTACATGCCTCACTACAGGTTTAGATAGATCATCAAGGCAAAAACCAACATGGAGATTCAGAACCTCAACTTGACACTTGATCAGATGGATTTAATAGTCATCTACAGAACACTGCACCCAACATCCACAGAGTATACATTCTGTTCATCAACACATGGAACATACTCCAAGATCGATCACATTCTTGGACGTAAATCAAGCATGAACAAATTTCAAAAGATCAAAATAATCCCTTGCATCTTATATTACAGTGGAATAAAAATAAACATCACCACCAACAAGATTCCCAAATCAAACTAGACATAGACATAAAACAACATGCTGCTGAACGACTTCTGGGTAAACACAGAAATCAAGACAGAAATACAAAGATTCCTGAAAACAAATGGCAACAAAGACACATCTTATCAGAATCTCTAAGATGACATGAAATCAGTGTTAAGAGGAAAATTCATAGCATTGCATGCACACATCAAGAAAACAGAAAACTCACAAGTATCTACCTAACATCACACCTAAGAGAGCTGGAAAGGCAAGATCATCTAAATCCTAACTTTAGCAGAAGAATCCAGTTCACCAAGATAAAATCACAATCGCAGGATACAGCTGACAAGAATATCAGAGAAAGAATCAACAAGATAAAAAGCTGGTTCTTTGAAAGGACAAATAAAGTTGATGAACCCCTAGCCAGACTGACTAAAAAAAAGAGGGAGAAAGTACAAATAAACAAATAGAAACACAAAAGGTGAAGTTGCAACTGACCCTGAAGATTTTCAAAAGATTATCAGCAATTACTATAAACACGTATATGAAAATAATCTAGAAAACCTAAAGGAAATGGAGGGCTTTCTGACATCACACGACTTTCCAAGGTTAAAACAAGAAGAAATGGAAACTCTAAACAGACTGATAGCAATCCAGGAAATTGACTCAGTCAAAAGACTCTTCCATACCAGCAAAAGCCCTGGGCCAGATGGCTTCCCAGTTGAATTCTACAAGACATAAAAGAAGGAGCTGAGGGCAACCCTCTCGGGACCCCTCCTACTGTGAGAGCTTTTCTGTCCTCTCAATAAATCCTGCTTTAAAAAAAAAAAGAAGAAGAAGAAGAAGGAGCTGATACCAACCTTATTGAAAATATTCTAGGCAATTGAGAATGATGAAATTCTCCCCAACTCATTTTATGAAGCTAACATCATACTGATACCCAAACCTGGCAAAGACCCAATAAGGAAAGAGAATTACAGGCCAATCTCCTTGATGAACATAGACACAAATATTTTAAACAAAATTCTAACAAATTGAATCCAACAGCACATCTTAAGGATCATCCACCATGACCAGGTGGACTTCATTCCTGAGATGCAGTGCTGGTTCAACATTCACAAGACCATAAATGTAATTTAGCATATTAACATATGTAATACCAAGAACCAAATGATTATATCATTAGATGCAGAAAAAGCATTTGAAAAATGCAGCATCCCTTCTTGATAAAAACCCTTGAGCACCTACGCATAGAAGGAACATTCCTCAAAATAGTGAGAGTCGACTATGACAACTCCATAGCCAGCATTTTGCTCAATGGGCAGAAGCTGGAAACATTCCCCCCAAAAACGGAAACTGGAAAAAGAATGCCCACTCTCACCCCTCCTATTCAACATAGTGCTAAAAGTGCTAGCCAGAGCAATCAGATAGGAGAAGGAAAGTATGGGTATTCAAATAGGAAAAGAGGAAGTGAAGCTATCCATCTTTACAAATGATATGATTCTGTACCTGTCAAAATCTTCCTTGCTCTGAGAACTCTCTGACTCACTGACTGCTCTGGCTAGGACTTCCAGCACTATGTTGAATAGGAGGGGTGAGAGTGGGCATCCTTGTCATGTTCCAGTTCTTAGGGGGAATGCTAATAGTCTCTATAGAAGAGCAAGTTTTTGGTGATTAAGTCCAATTTGTTGATTTTTCAAAATTTAGAGTTCATGCTTTTAGTGTCACATTTAAGAAAGCTTTGGCAAACCCAAGGCCATTAAGAATCTTTTTCTATAAGTTTTATATATTTAGTTTTTACATAAGGTCTATGATCTAGTCCAAATTAACTTTGTAGATACTATGAGATATGTGTGGAGGTTCATTCTTTTGCATATGGATATCTAGTTGTCCTTGCAACAATTGTTGAAAGCTTATCCTTTTCCCCATTGAGTTACCTTGACATCTTTGTCAAAAGTTGATTGACCATATATATGTGGGTCTACGTCAAGACCCTTTTCTATTCTGTCAATTCATGTGTCTCTCTTTATACTGGTACCAATTCTTTTGACTACTTTTACTTTGTAACAAGTCTTGAAATCCAGCAGTGTGAGTCTTTCAACTTCATTTTTCTTTTTGACAACATGATTAGAACATTTATATTGAATAGGAATCTTGCATGTTGTATCTCAGGCTGCTAACCATTGAATATCAGAGTATCTGCAGTCATTGTGATGACCAGAAATGTCCCCCACCAGATTTCCACATGTCCTGGTCTGGCACAATACTCCCCCCAAAATAGAGGCTCTTCTTTAAAGGAACAAGAATTAGACTAGTGTCAGCAGCACTAGATGATGGAGTGAAATGGAGCAAGCCCTTCTAAGTTCTGAGGAAATTTATTTTTAAGCTGGAATTCTATACCCAGCCAAACTATCAATCAAGTGTGAGGGCCAAGTAAATACTTTTAGACACACAAGTACGCAGAGAACTATACACAGGCTGTCTCTGGAAGAATCACTTGAGGATGTGTAGTATAAAATACACACGAGAATACACAGGATCCAAAAAAGAGTGGTCTATCCAGGAGTATAATTCCAGGAAATCCCCAATGAGAGCTATATACCAGGCCCAGAATTACAGCAGTGAGTCAGAGAGTTCTCAGAGCAAGGTTTTTAGGGAGAAAAATGAATTTTCTACAACAAATAGTAATAATAAAAAGGCAGATGATCTTACTGAGAAGATAAATGTGAATAATAATAGTAAAAATTAATGAATGATTGTACATAATATGCTTTCCATTTCCCTGTTGTTTCTTCTATATTTTTTAAGCTTCTTCCTTTGGAGTGCATATTTACATCTTCCTTTCTGCAGTTTGATTTAAACTGTACATCCTTGAATTTATCATATTGGAAATGCTAGTTATTGTTTTCTCAAGTTTTAGAATCTATCTGTATACAAAGCAGAGACCTTATCTAGAGTTACAGAATATCTCATACTATAAATTAGTGGTCCCCAGCCTTTATGGCATCAGAAACCAGTTTTGTGGAAGACAATTTTTCCATGGACCAGGGTGGGGAGGATGGTTTCAGAATGATTCAAGTGCATAAAATTTATTGTGTACTTTATTTCTATTATTATTACATTTTAATATATAATGAAATAATTTACAACTCACCATAAAAAAGAGGCATGGACAAAAGTAGTAAATAAAATAAGGGGTGGGCCACACATGAACTAAAATAAGTGGTGGATTCGGACTTAAAGCCTGTCATCAGATGCAGCTGTACAATTGAAATACATCAACTCACTTGCCACTCACTGATAGGGTTTTGATATACATCTGCAAGCAATTGATTTATGGTGGTCTCTGTGCAGTCAAACCTCACTGCTAATGTTAGTCTGTATCTGCAGCTGCTCCCCAGGGTTAGCATCACCACCTCAGCTCCACCTCAGATCATCAGGCATTTGATTCTCATAAGGAGTGCACAACCTAGAGCCCACGCATGCTCAGATCATAATAGGGTTTACACTCCTTTGACAATCTAATGCCATTGCTGATCTGAAAGAAGGTGGAGCTCAGGCAGACACACGAGTGATTATAAACATAGTTGACACTTTGCTCACTCACTGCTCACCTACTGCTGTGTGTCCCAGTTTCTAAGAGGCCATGGACTGGTACTGGTACATGGCCCAGGGGATGGGGACCCCTGGTATAAATCATAACAAGGTAAAAGTAGGAGTAGGAAGACAGGGACTGGAGAGGAGTGTCAGGAGAGCATCCTGGCTTACCACCCAGGGTTACCCTCTCCATTCTGATATGGAGGTTTTCATGTGTGAGGTGTCTTAGGGAGAGCTCTGGGGCCCAGCACCAGCAGAAGAGAGAAGAGACAGGATTGGCAGAAAAACTGGGTCATGGTGCAAATCCAACAGAGGCTCAGCTGATGCCATTGAGAGCTCTGGAGCTGGGATGCCCCTGCAGAGTTGCCCAAGTCAGGCAACAGGGCTGACTGTTGTCCTCCTACATGGACCATTCACTGGTCAGGGGCTGTTCTGGCAAGGGGAGCAAAATCTTGCAGATTCCACAATAGATTCTGCTAGCACAGTGCAATTTCCCAGGACGGTCTGAGCTGTGCTCTGGGGAAGGGTTAGGGCCTCATCTTGAAGTGGGAATTGGAGCAGTGATCACAGCATCCACTATAGAGTGCTTGTAGGAATCTTGAGGTCCCAGTTCTCTTATTGTACAGTGTGGGAGTTTACACAGAGGCAGTGTCTAAATTGGGCAGCCTCCACTTGTTTTGATGGCTTGGTTTGCCAGGCTTGTGAAAGCGCCCCACTTGCCCCTGCCTGACTGATCTGCTGTTCGGCTCACCACAATTTCTACATCAAGGTCCTGAGTGGGGAGACAGGAAGAGATCCCTGGGTGTCTAAGAGTCCAGAGTCCAGACTGGAGTTCAGTTTGCTCACTGCATTTGGGGTCCCATGGTGGGGGTACAAGCTAGAGCGACTGGAGGATGAGGTGGCAGAGCTTGTGAAATGGCAGCAGGCAGTTCTGACTGGATCATCTTCCAAAGTCGTGCCGTATGACAGGGATGTGGAGGCATTTCAGGTCTTCTGGCTTAGGGAGCGCTGGAGGGAGGGTGGTGCTGTCTACCTTGGGGCTGGACAGGGGTGTAAGTGGATACTTCTGTGGCAGGAATTGTTGCTCCTGGCTCTCGGCCTTCTTTGTCCTGAAGATCAAGCTCTTGTGCTGATTGTCATTACTATTAGATCCAGGTTGAATCTCAGATTTAGAGCTTGTCACATGCCTTGGCAGTACCCTGCACCCGGTCTCCAACTCATCCTGTGACCTGCTGATGTTGGCTTGTATGGGTCTGTCGTGGCCAACTATGCCCTTGTCCCCATTCCACCCCGGCCACTAAGGTCATGCCCATGGCTTGAAACCCACAAGGGCAAGAGTATATATGTCATGGAAATTGACAAATGCTACAAATGGTGTTTTTTCCTCATTGGAAGGCATGTAACAGCACCCCGCTGTACTCCTCCTGGACTGGCCTTGTGCTTTGGTGTGCCCAAGGCAAAACATTGTGCCCCTTCTTCAAAAATTAAGACTACCATGACAGTGAAAGCAAAGTATGACCTCAGGTGTGGTCCCTTCTGAGCATAGGGCCCTGTGTGACAGTCCTATATACACTCCCTGTCTCCATAGGAGAACTCCATGAGAGCAAGAACCTTGTCTCTCCTGGTCAGTGTCCCCAGAGCCTGGCCATAGGATGGGCTCAGTAACATCTGCTAGATGAGTGACTGGTTGCTGCCTTTAGAGGAAGAGACCTCCTTTCTCTGGTAGGGACAGGATTTGTTCCCTCCCTCCCCTGTGAGCTGGGAAGGATGGTGTACTTGGCCTCACTGTTGATGACAGACTCTCTCATAACCTCCCACTCTGGGGATTTGGCTGTAAGTGTAACACCCCAGAGTGCGAGGAATGGAGGACTAGGAAATCAAGGAAGGCAGAGATAGATGGCAAGCTCAAGGGTGCTCCTTCCCCTCACCATCACATGGCCTAAGGCAGAAGAACCCAGTGATCAGAGCTGAAGGAAGACAAATGGATCAGGCATGCCACGCACTGGTGTTCCCCATGTATACCCCAGGACTTCTCTTCTTGAATGGGGGGTTGGGGCTGGGGAGTGGCAGGTCCAGGACGAAGGGGTTCTGCCCAGTCCCAGGGTGGAGTGCAGCTCCCAAAAGGTCCCATGGTGCTTTGTTGGCCTGTTGCCATCTTCTGCCCTGGCTATGCCTGAAAACACCAGAGATAGGGCTGGGCTTCATCACAGCAGGGTCTCCAGGGCCACATGTGCCTGGCATAGACTGGATGCTTTGTCGGCTGGGTGGCAAGATGGCAGGTGTCAGACAGCAAGGATGTAGTGTGGAGATGGAAAGATGAGATCAGCTACAATCTGGAACTGCTGGGAGGGGTGGTCTGGGGAGCATCAGATGGGTGTTGGGCACAGGAGGGGAGCTCAGATGCCCCTTTCCCATCCATCAGCTGTGTCCGCCATGATCCTCACTGACATGTGCCAGGACTTAGTGTTGCATTCCCTTCACCTCAAACACTGGCGAAGACCCTGTGCGACTCTAGGGCCAGGTGTATCATGAAGTCGCAAGAAGCCTGGCCTACGTAAATCTCTTTTGGAGAAGCTCCTTATATATATAAAATGAGGAAATATTAGAATAGGCATGCAAAGCTGTTCATATATTTCAAAGGCCAAGACTGAAATGATAAACACTTCTTTTTACCTGTAGAAATAGGATGCTATACAATGGCACCCTTCACAAAATAATGATTGGATTTATGAAGATAATATTGATATCCTGAGCACAAGTAGGCTAGTAATGGGGGAAAAGTTTGAAGCTGTTAAGAGTCTCCATTCAGGGTGGTGTGTGTAACCTCATCAGTCCTTGGTAAACTTGAGCATCCCAGGAAAGGGTCCCACTCCCATGACCTCCCTGCCCATAGGCCCTACCTAGGGGACACCCAAGTAGGGCTGAGGTCTCTCCTCACAGGCTCATCCTCTACTGGAGGTGGAGGGACATCAACAAATATGGGGATGGAATACCAAGCGTCAGTGAAGCCAGTGGAACAAAGGCCATACCTTCAGAACACAAAAAGCAGTTTTAGAAACTTATGCGATTTAGCTAAAGCTTCACCCAGAGGTAAATTTATAGCCTTAAGTGCATTTGCTAGAAAACAAGAACACCATGGAAATAACCCAACATTTAAAGTCAAGAAGATAGGAGAACATAGCTTTACTCCCGAAGGAATTTGGAGTATGAAACTTGTAAAGATGATTTAAAAATCAAGAAACAGGAAACATGATGGCTGAGGAAACTGAGGCCCGAAGGGGTAAAACAACCCCCTTCAGGGCTCAAAGGTCGTACCGGGGTGGGACACCACTGCCCAGGTCGCCATTCACCTGAGACCCCGGGGAGCGGAGGGTGGACCCTGGGCCTGGCGGCTCAGCAAAGGGATATCGCAGAGGCTGCAGGCCGCCTTCAGGCCCCAGGTCGGAAGGGACAGTCCGGGAAACGCGCCCGGTGCCCAGGACTGCAAAGCACACTCCGCGTTCCAGGAGACGTCGCTCCAGACGTCCAAGTTCTCTGAGCGAGCAGAGATTTCCGTCCGCGTTCCGCGACCGCCGTCAGCGGGCGGGACCTGGACGCGTCCGCTCCGCGCTTCAGACGCACCCTGCCCTCCCCCACTCGCCGGCCCCTTGCGTGGCGGCCGGCACTTTGCAAACTCCTCGCTGCCCGCCGCCCGCGGCAGCCGCGGCTCGCACCCCGACGCCAGGCGCGTCCGCTGGCAGTGGGCGGCGGCGAGCGGCGCCCCGGGGATGGGCGCAGGCAGAGGCGGGAGTCGAGGTGCGGCCGAGCCAGCCCGCGCTGCGCCCCCCGGACCGAGCCCCGCGCCGGCAGGGCGGCGGAGTACCTACAGGAGCTGACCCGGATCGTCGCGGCGCGGCAGGAGCTGCTGGCGCGCCGGCGGCGGCGCATCGAGGAGCTGGAGCGCCAAGTGGCCCGGCTGAGCCGCGAGAACGCCGGCCTGCTGGAGCGTCACCGGCGGCACCCCCGACCCCGGCGCCATCCCAGAGCTCAGCAGCTGCCTCCAGAGGTGAGCGGGCGCGGGGCGGCGGCGGGGTGGGTGCAGAACTTCTCGGGGCCCAGGGCACCTCGGGCTCGCTGGGCGGCGCGCGAAGGCGGGGCGGGCGCCCGCGGGGCGCGCCCGCGCCGGCCAGGAGTCGCGCCGGCCTTCCCGGGCCCTCCGGAGGGGTTACGCCCCAACCCGGAGCTCGAGCCCGCGGGGACCCAG
>CAUYQG010006398.1:0-31152 GCA_963574415.1 Tarsius wallacei
ATACCCTGAAGAACACAAATCACTCTATAAAAAAGATACCTGCACACGTATGTTTATCGCAGCATTGTTCACAATAGCAAGAACCTGGAAGCAACCATGCTGTCCATCAAAAGAGGACTGGATTAAAAAAATGTGGTACATCTACACAATGGAATACTACGCAGCCATGAGAAATAATGAAATCATGAATTTCGCAGCAACCTGGATGGAACTAGAGTCCATAATACTGAGTGACCTCTCACAGAAACAAAAAACTAAGTGTCACATGTTCTCACTCATATAGTAGACCTTGATCATCCAACGTACTACCACAAGAAAATGACTGACAGTGGTAGGAAACTATGGGGGGGGGCGATGGGATTAATGGTGATAAATATCTTTCCAGGGATGGGGAGACACCTCTTATCATCAAGGGTGCCTGAACGAAGCTACTTTGTATGCCTAACCCCTAACTGTACCCCATAATACCATAATAAAAAAAATTTAAAAAAAAATTGTCTAAACTTTTTCTTAATATACTTAGTAAATGCAAATCAATAATGATTATAATAAAAGGAAATTGGTCAGTTTGACAGAAATTTTTACATATACATACACATATAATATACATGCACATATATGTATACAAACACACCATAGGTATATATACACACACAATTCAAGTGGCAGCAATATTGTATATGATAAGTGAATATGGTGAGGTCTATTCACATATCTCATAAAATATTATGTAACTAATGGCTTTTTCTAAAAACTGTAGATTTAGGAAAGTCCATTTGACGTACCATATTATTGGGAGTTAGTTACATTTCCCATGCTTCAAATCTATTTATTATAGTTTAAGAAAATGTACACAGCTCATTTTAATTCATTTATGTAAGTGCTGTGTCATTTTCTTCCTGCCATTGTTTTTTTTGAAGTGGTATCATATTTACTTGATTTGTTCTAAGTTATCCAACTAAGCAACAAATGGCATATCTTCACATTATTTACTAACAAGTATTTAAAAGTATTTACTCTGATGTAATTATGATCTTCATAGATTATCCACCATTATTAGCTGAGCAGTTAATGAATAGTATATACTTTTTATTTCTGCTTTTGTAATTAAGAAAAAAGTAGAAAATACATTTTTAAAGATCAAATTGAGACATTTACTACTAGATGCTTTATTTCTGTTACTACTGTGTGATTCACTATAATGTTTCACTGGATTCCTACCACTCCTCTATAAGATTTTATCTGATATTATAGTTTCCTTTTTAGTTCTCAAAATAACATAATGATCCTGAGAAAAATCAATATAATATATGCTTTAACTGTTTAGTTCCAAAAATATGGTAAGTGCAATATTTAATATGTGATTCAGAATATGGTGTGATATTATTTCCGGCTAGATTTAAAAAAAAAAAACAGGGTAATGCAGAGTTGTATCTCTCAATATATATCTAATATCATAACATATTAATCTTCATGATACTTTCCTAAATTATATTATCTAGTATATCTGGTAAGGAAAAGGCTAACAGCTAGTCTGTAACTTTTGGAGATCACCAAAAAAGAGTCAGTAAAATTACTCTAGAAAAGTACTCATGGGACATTTGATGTCCTTTTTATGAAGTCTTTTAACAGAATATGCCCATTTTTTAGGGTTGCTTATGGTTCAAAATTTGAAATTTATGATGTATGGCTAGTGACTACTGAAGAATGTCAGATACAGAGTTATTGAACCAAAATATGTGAAGATATTTTCTAACTGAAACAGGTCCCTTTTTTGAAGGTGATGTCCCCTTGTGTATCACTTAGGTACATCATATGTTCCATCTCAGTCAGGGTACACTATAATACAGTTTGAAAGAACCCAAGATCTGTCTCAAACTTTATGTTTCACCTGTGTCTTTTGATCACTTCTGTCACTTAAATTACTGGTAAAGGTTAATAATGACTAAGATCTCCAAATTCTGTGTATCTAATCTGACAGTTCAACTACAGGTGTTAGTTATCTCAATGTCACTTATCTACTTTTAAAAATTTGGTAATTTAATAAGAAAATTACAAATGTGGTTTTGTATTTAAAAAGCAAGAAATCTACCTCCATAATTACAAGATAAGATTCTTTTTGTCGATATCTAGTGCTGTTTGTATTTGAAATTCAACAGGGCAGAAGTCCAAGGTTTGAGGAAGAATAATTTGCTAAATACCGCATAGGCTGACAATGTCCCTTGTAGTTTCGATTATATAAAATATAAAACTGATTATTTATAAAGTAAAAATCCATGAATTCATCAAAATTTTCTCCAGATCAGTTGAGTGATAAACTTTTTTTTTTTTTAGTTGGAGTCTCATTCTTGCCCAGACTGGAGTGCAGTGGCCGCTCCCGGCCACCGCAGCCTCGACCTGCTGGGCCCAGGCAATCCTTCCGCCTCAGCCTTCCAAGTAGCTGGAACTACAGGCGCGCGCTACTCTGCCCAGCTAATTTTTGATTTATTGTAGAGATGAGGTCTCGCCAAGTTGCCCAGGAGGTTCTCGAACCCGCGGGCTCAGGCAATCCACTCACCTCAGCCTCCCAAAGGCATGGGATTACAGGCTGAGCCACCGAGCCTGGCTGTGATAAACTTTAAGATGTGTACAAAAAGTGTATGAGATCAATAATTACAATAAAGGAGAGATATTTTAGAGAAGAGAAAAATGGCTTTAGTTTTTAACACATTAAATGTCTTGTGCTTGCAGACTTGAATTATTATGCATATAGGTGTAGGATTGGTTTGTTAGTATCCATGATTGTAAAACTGCAACATTTAATATTATATTTACCTTTTGATATACATTTGGCATGATCAAATATATATCATGGTGTAAAGATTTCAGAAATTTTGATTCTATGAGTTAGAGTAGAAAATGTTTTATTCATAATCTAATATAATAAGAGAAAATAAAGGAAAATTTACGCAACCTAATATAGTGTAGTATGGTGAACTGCACTGTAGAGGGCACAATATGAAAACTCATTAAAATTTCTAATATCTGAAATTATGTTTTAGGAAAACTTATTCTGTCACATTATCGTGATTTTTCCAGTGACATTAACAGAGGCCATGGAATGTTTATATAATTATAATGGACATTTTTTAAAAAGTCTGTCTTATTTATCTTATTGTTAAATACTAAATTAACATAAACTAGGATGAGCCTTTAAAATGTACATGATCTATTATTCAACATTTTATGGGAAAGACTGGTATGTACCATTCTAAAAGAAGAAAGACAATTTCTTATTATTTGCATAATTAGATGACTATGGAATAAGAATGTAATGTTACAATGGAATGAGAGTGCAATGTTACAATGTTCTCAGATAGTTTGTTTATGAATGCAGCTGCACCGACTAGATAAATTACCATCATGCTGTTACAGTAAAGCAAGAATCTATTTACAAGACTAAGAAGTATGACCATATTTTTCTTTTCTTTTACTTGTGGTGCAGTAAATTGACTATGTGTCAATTGGTTTTTACTCTGATTACAGAAAAAATGGCAGGTCTTCTACGTATGAGTAGGACAATTCTTATAGCTAAGTACTATCAGCATAAATCTATTAGAATGAAATTTCTGAAAAAGTTGTTCTATCTAGTGAACATTAATTGCCCTGATAGGAGTATATGTAGATTAATTGGAAGGAATATTTGAATCTGTCACTGGCTTGGGTTATGATAGTTGACCTTAGTTTAAAGTAGTAGGTTTCAAATATTGTAATAAAAATAAATATTCTTGAATATATTATTTTTCCTAAATAATTATTAACATTCACTTTGAAAAAATATATGTTAATAAAGTATGTAGGAATGTACGCTAAATAGTCTTACCTATTATGCTGCTTTGAAAAAGCAAATGGAATTTTAACCTAGTAAAATTTGGAAGAAGTGAAAAAATTATAAAATGGTGATTCTATCAACAAATATTTCTGAAACTCTTCAATTAGTTAACACATAATTTTTAAATGTCTATTTATTTGTTTATTTGTAGCATACTTGTTCATTTCTTTTTTAGAAATTATAGATCATTAAGAAAAAGTGAGTGCAATTGTTCTTTGTTACTTGTGTAATTGTTCTTAGTTGCCTTAAATGCAGTTCAGATTCAGGCTTATTTTGCAAATTCCATAGAAACCATATTTCTGATAATATCCTTGTTTTCAGTTAAGAATTTAAAGTGCCTTGTATTTCAAAATTTTATATGGCAATATAACTAATATTAGGTATAGTACTCCCAAAGAAAAAGAACTGAAAGTGATTTTTGATACATAAAGAACTGAGAAAATATCTGAATTGTTGGTTCCAGAATGTTATAATCAATATATACTTCAGAAATAAGGAAACTTCTACAAATGATATAGAATACTTTAAAGTAGGTTTCTTTTTTTTCCTGCAGTAATCATCTAATTATCAACACTGAGACTATGATGAAGAAGCCATTTTGTTTTTGCAATTCAGAAAATCACATGATTTTATCTCTTTTTTAGTCTGTCAGAACCAAAGTTACACTTGTACAATAAGTAGATTGATTTGGTTCTACCTATGGTTGGACTGTCATCTGTCTGTAGCACAATAATTCTGAAAAATTCTGTGTGTGTGTGTGTGTGTGTGTGTGTGTGTGTCTTTAGTATATTATATACCACTTTTCAGAAACAGTTTGTTAAAACATCCTCAGTTATTATGATATTATAATTATAATATCTAGATTAATAGACACATGGAGAGCATAGTCTGAAACTCTAACCTGCTTTTGTTGGAGATGCTTGTTTTTGTGTTTTATTAAAAAAATTCTGTAAGAGTTTTGGTGACAAAAAAATGTTTGTCAGAGTACAATCATGGCAACTCTGCAAAATTATTTCATTGATGTTAATTTTCTTTGCATTTTTGCCATACCAAATAGCCAATACAACTATTTCACTCTAAATATACAAGATAATTATCTTTACTTCCTAAAATACTGTATGGTAGCTATAATCACAACACATGTATGTAGAATAAAATTAGGATAATAGTTGATTCACATTTATTTCCAAATATAAGACCTAGTAGACTTTATATGACTACATTAAAATTTAATGTATTATATTAATTAATGTATAATTATAATTATTGTTCATTTGACAAGCATTTTAGAATGTGCATTTCAAGTGATAATTTGCTAAAAATATGTTAATTATCTACCTTGGTTCCTCAGTCAGTCTTAAAGAACTATCTAATAAATGGACCCCCTAAGAAACAATTTTTGATATTTTTTGAATTTGATACCCAATATTTTGGCAATGGACAAATTTCCTAAAGCTTGAAAATAAAAATAACAAACTGTATATATGAATATAAAATACTTATAGTTGATATAATCATATAAATGTATTTGTGCTGTCATCAAATACAGCAGATCATTAACTGCTTTATCTGAAAAGTATTTTTCACATTTGCAGTTTTCTTCCTCTGGGCCTAGTGTATTACCATTCAGAATTAAAGAATCATCTTCTTTCTTTATTTTTTAAATTTAATTTTGAATATTTTATTTGTTCTCTTTATTTTTCAAAATTTTCTAGAATATAAATTGCCTTTAGCTTAGAAAATATATTTAAATGTCACATGTGGATTTTATTAAACCTAATATTGACACCTGTATTTCAAAAACTGTTTTAGATTTTGAAATTTAGAGTTGGGTATGAGAGGCAGAATAATGAGCCCCGAAGATGTCCACACCTGCAGAATTAAAAGTACTCGGCCTACAGGTATAAGAAACTGAATTCTACTAACAAATAGGCAAATACATGGATTTTCATGGTAGCCTCCAGAGGGAAATGTCTCTAGGATGAATTTTCCCTGGTAATCTTTAGAAGAAAATGTATTCTTTTTGATAGCCTCTAGAAGAAAATGTCACACTATTCATACCTTGATTAGTTCAATGAACTTGCATCAAACTTTTGAATGACAAAAGATGTAATAAAATTGATTTATATTATATTAACTTACTAAACTTGTGGCAATTTGTTATGGCAACAGTGGAAAACTAATATAGCATGTAATGACAAATAATCTAAGTTGAAAATAATATGACCACCTTCATTACTTAGTTGGCAAATTCACATGAAATTTCAACATTGACTGGTTTTATGTATTATCAAGAAATCAAGAAAAATGTCTTCTGTGCTGTATAATGAAAATGGTTAAGGTAGTAACATGTTCAATATGTTTTTTAGAATTTATAAAAATTATTTTTAAAAATGTTTTTCAGTTTTCATGAATTAGTTCTTTCTCTCCTCTTTTTCTAATGTTCTCTATTGTTTCTGAGCAAAGTTTGGAAATAATAAAATATCTATTTTGTACTTGATTTTCAAAATAGTTGCCTATAACTGTACTCAAATGTAGCATCTCTATCTATCTTAATTATTTATACCTATGTTATCTCTTTCTTTCAGTATTGCTGTCTCATCATTTTGCCATTGTTCACTTATGAATTTTGTAGAAAGATCTGATGTTAAAAGTCGCCTTAATTTTTTAAAATGTAATATCAATAGGCCATTTCTGGAATGGAACACAGAAAACAGTCATGTTATACTCTGGAGATCTAGTCCAGAAAAAGACGATTTCTGACTTTAAAAAAATTATGTTATGAATAGATCTATTAAGAAGTTACTGAAGCTTAGGGTTCATGGGTCTCACCTGTATGGTCCTCTTCTAAAGCATGGGTACAGATCTTAAAAATATAGTCATGTAATTTTGAAAAATTTACAAAATTGTGTATTTCACAGTTATTTTTCCACCAGTTACTTGCATTCATACCCTCCATCTCAGTCATTTGGTTTTAATTACTGCTGTTAATAAAGTAATCTAAACATAGCATATTACCTTATAATGATAATTTAAATGTCTCTCTTAAGATTAAAAAAAGAAAGTTTATTCTGTGTCTTTGTTTAAATTAAGAATTTATATTTATTCTTACTCATCTAGGAAAAATAAAGCTACTGAAGTTTATACTCTTTTAATTTCAGATAAAACAAAAATATTTCTTCTGAAAAAATATTCTGTGTATCATAATTTCTAGTTTCCAATACTAAAAGCCATATATCAAAACAAAATGATGAAAAACAAGCAAAGGAGTTCCTAATTCCTTTTTCATTCTGATTTTCCAAAAGGAATGAAATTGAAGTTACATAAACAGATGGTTGATCACCAGAGTAGCTAGAGTCTGATAAGAGTTTTTCAGAAGCTTGTCAGGATCACAGCCCACACTTTAAAAAAAAAAAAACAAAACCTGAAAAACTGCTGTAAGATTTAACATAATTTATACAGGAGTTATTAGTGGGCTTTATGATGTTAAGTAGCCCATATTCTTGTAGCACTCAATGTATTTTTTTTAACCAACTATTACATTCAAAAAATACCTGATGATTAACTGTTTTATTTTACAGGCCGCTATACCAAATAAAACAATAAATTAGAGAGATGATAGATGATTGATAAATAGATAGAGGATATCTTATGGGTCTCTTTTTCTAAAATTATCTTGCAATCTAAATAATGGATCAATAATTATGCCCAACTGTAAAATAAGATACATGTTTTATGATATAAGTAGTATGAAATAATCATACAAGTGGAATTTTGAACTTTAATATTTTTATTGTATACATTTATCAGGTAAAATCTAATGTCTTGATATATAGTCATGAATATATACATTGCAGAATGGTTAAAGGCGATTAATATATCCACCATGTCATTTAATTAACAATTTATTTTGTGGTGAAAATATTTAAAATCTACTCTCGTAAGCGGACCTTGGACACTTACCATAATACTATAAAAAGGGAATTGGCAGTAACCAGAAACTGCTGGGGTGTGAGGGTAATATAACATCAGTAAGGGTACCTGATCTCAACCCAGGTAAAGTAGGGACCAAAAGCAGACCCAAACTTTAACTGTATAGTGACCACTTGTATACCTAATTCTGAATTCTACCCCACATCTTCAAAATTAAAAAAAAAATTAAAAAAAAAATGAAATCTACTCTCTGAAGCAATTTTAAAGTATATATAAATTATTGTTAACTATAAACACTATGTTGTACAATAAATCTTTAGAACTGTAAAGGCTATATTATATAACATATTTTCAATTATTTATTTGCATATATATCTGTATGTAACTGAATAAAACAAATAGCTTAAACTATGTTACCATTGGCATGTTATTTCTCTCTCAATCACCTACCCCATTTGTGAAAAATAGATAGCAACAGGTGCTTTAGTTTCATTCATTTTATAAACTAATAGTTACGCAAAATAATTGTCAGAGACATTGCTATATGAACATTGTTGTTTGGACATCATTATTATCATTATTGCGCTCAGTAGAAATTGTTAGGGCACAAAATAATTGCGAGTATTTCGGTGGCAAGTTAGTAAAGTCTTCCATGTCGAGATGGACTAAAGATAGATTTGACTATTGCTAGAACTTCACGATGGCTACCTGTTTTAAAAGAAGAGGAATTGACTGGAAGATATGTTTCTATAAAAGTACATTCTGGTTTTACTAATAGTTTGTGGTTTTTTGAAGCTTTTTGTGTGATTATGTGAGTTGGAAACCTGGGTAAAGAAGAATTAGAGTCTCTCTAAGTTACCTTAGGAATGACTTTTCAAATTTTAGATTTAGGAAAACCTACTAAATGGTGATTTAAGTAGAGACTAAGAAGAATGAGAGTGTGCTTATGATTGAGCAAGTAGTTCAGTCTATCGATACAGAAAATTTAGGGCAGAAGAGAAACATAAGTATTATGAAATAAAATGTTTTCTTGAACACTACTGTTTTCTTGCCTACTAAACATCTAAAACCCCTTCACAGCTGGGCTCAGTGGCTCAGCCTGTAATCCCAGCGCTTTGAGAGGCCGAGGTGAGTGGATTGACTGAGCCCGCGGGTTCGAGACGCGCCTGGGCAACTTGGCAAGAAAGAAAGAAAGAAAGAAAAAAAGAGTAGTACAAAGTACTTAGATTTTTTATTTAATCTTTGCAGAAGTCTCCACAATAAATCAAAAAATTAGCCAGGCGTGGTAGCACGCGCCTGTAGTTCCGGCTACTTGGAAGGCTGAGGCAGAAGGCTCGCCAGAGCCCAGAAGGTCCAGGCTGCAGTGGCCAGGAGAGGCCACTGCACTCCAGTCTGAGTGACAGAGTGAAACTCCAACTCAAAAAATAAATAAATAAATAAAGTAAATAAATAAATAAATATATAATACCCCTTCACATGTTAAAATTCCCTTCTCTACTGACTATTAAAAGTCAATGCTGTGATACTGTAGAGACGATAAAACACATCAAACAATCTATTTTGATGTGTTATATCGTCCTGAAGATCATTTCATGACAGTATACAAGCCATTAGTAAATTATAAGGCACAACAATTCTTAGGTTCTGTGAAGTTGAATTATGAATGCATTTTTTTTTCAAAAACCATTGATTTTAGTGTCCATTCATGTTATTAGTACACTGTCCTTCATCTAGAATATACTCATTTGCTAAGAATTGAATGGATGATTAGATACTACATTAATGCATACATACATGCAATTAAGATATATGTTGGATAAAGGTTATGGTAGTTGAAACAACAAATAAGTAAGGTATTTTTTGTCCAGAAACACATTTCAACTAGGGAAGAATTCTTACAGCATTCACTGTAGTGTTCCTGTACCAAGAGTAGATGAAGAGCAACTCCTTCAGGTCCCCTCCCACTGTGGAAGATTTTCTGTCCTCTCAATAAATCCTGGTTTCTAAAAAAAAGAAAGAAAGAAAGAAAAAAAGAGTAGTAGAAAGTACTCAGATTTTTTTATTTAATCTTTGCAGAAGTCTCTTCTACATGTATTTTTTCCCTAGGCTAGATATATTACTTATACTTGATAAAAAAATACATTATATATTTTGACTTTTAGTGAAATTACAACTATTTATTTATATTTTATCTTTATAGTATATTTAAACCTAGACAATAATAATTAAATTCTTAAAATTAAAAAGATTAGAAGTCCACTTCTATCAAAATTGTAACAAACATGAAACCAAACATACATGTCTTTAAAAAGTATGCACAATCACGTATTTAGATCAACAATTCACTTGTAAGGCCAATAAAAGAACGTCTAATTATATTTAACAATTGAAAAATTTAGTCAAATCTGCTGTCAAGGAGGAGTTTTAAGCATAATAATTTTCTAAATATTTGGAAGAACTTGGTATAAAATTATAGTGAGAAAAAATGTTGTTATAATTTTGCACACCAGGTTTTTTTTCCTGTTTTTCTCCATCACCTTAATATGCTTTTATTTCTTTAATGCAAAATATCACCATCATTACATTTTATTTATTTATCTATTTAATTACTCATATTTATTTATTTATTACTTTCTACCTTTCCTTGTTGGAAAAGTGAATAGTGAATAAATATAGGAAGATCATATTAAGCGGAAACATTTTTCTGTGAATGTGTGTGTGTGACAGCAAGAGATACATATATATAGATATCACTAGATATATTTATATTTATATCTATTTAAATATCTATATATTTGTATCTATATCTATCTACACACACACACATACACACACACACATATATATATATAAAGAGACAGAATATGACTATCTCCCTGTGGTTGCCAAAATAAAACTTGATTTGACCATTTTTAATATGAGCAAATATAAATGAAAAAATATGGTATTTCTTATTTCTCACCCACCTAAATAACTGATGGCTTATTTTGAATGAATCAATGCGTGTATGAGTAAAATAATTAACAATTTAGTTCATATAACTGATAAAATGAAATAGGAGTGCAGAAAAGTTATTCCTGTTACATATAAGATATCAAAGTCAGTACTTCCAAGAACAATCAAATTAAAATTACTTGAAGGCCAGGCTCGGTGGCTCAGCCTGTAATCCGCGCTTTGGGAGGCCAAGGTGAGTGAATTGCCTCAGTCCGCGTGTTCGAGACCTGCCTGGGCAATTTGGCGAGACCTCATCTCTACAATAAATCAAAAAAATTAGCAGGGCGTGGTAGTGCGCGCCTGTAGTTCCAACTACTTGGAAGGCTGAGGTGGAAGGATCGCCGGAGCCCAGCAGGTCAAGGCTGCGGTGACCAGGAGCATGCCACTGCTACTGCAATCTGGGCTACTGAGTGAAACTTCAACTCAAAAAAAAAAAAAAATTACTTGATATTTGTTTCAATGAAATAAGTTTATTAAATCTAGTAAAAACTATGACTTTATAGCAGTTAAATTTATGTAATATTGCAAAATATTGATGAGTAAATATGTTTATATAAATGGTTGATATGTGTGTAGTAATACATGTATATCATGATATAAAATTAAGTTTTAGAAACTTTTGTGGGGTAGTTGATCTATTCTTTTTTTAGCTAATAAAATACTGATTTCATTATTGTGCTCTAAATTAATAAGAAATAATTATTAAATAATAATTTCAATTTAGTGTTCCAAAAGTTTTTGAAATGGGAAAGACCAGGCATCATATTATGGATATTATGTGCATGAATTCAGTTAATTATCAAACAATTGCAACAGATATGTGCTTCTCACTATCTGGTCTCAGAGAGGAGGACGTAGAGCCACGGAAAGTTTAGGTTATTTACATCAGGTCACAGAGCTTCAATATATTGGAGTCAGTGCATAGATCTAGGCATTGTTACTCTAAAGCTATCTCATTTGCCACTATTTTTTTAAAATTTTACTTTTCTATTCTACTTAACTGTTGAGATAATTTTGGAAATTTTTACTTTTTCACTCTTGCAGATCATGCTTATTAAGCACCCTTATTTATGCTGTTTTTTTTTTCTTTTATCACATCTGTAATTATTTCTCCAGACCATAAAATTAGAACTTATGCCACAAAATGTTTGCAGATCTTACAACAGATAGGTGCAAATCGCAGGAAGGCTACCAATCTCTAGAACCAACATAGTTATGGAACAATGGGAATTTATTCTTTACCAACAGTTGTAGAAATAATATTTGACAGTAATAGATCATTCAGGATCAGCATCATTATTCAGTTCAGTGATGTGGTTGGTACTAATTCATACTTGAAATGCGAGTTCACTGTTGTGTTTTAGACCATGTAGTGAGTCTAGGAAAGTGTAAGGCACTTAGTAAGCGTGACAGGTTTAGTCTCAATTCTTCACTACCCTGTAGTAGCAGTGTCATGCATTCATATGCCCTGCCACCCATTGACACTGGGCTTGGCTTTATGTGTTGCATTGCCAATTAGAAGTTTTAGATATGAAGAAAGCAAAAACTGTACATGTCCTTGTTCAGTTGAGCTTGCCCTGCATTTTGACTATGGAAAAACGTGCTTCAGGAAGAATGAGAGACAGGGTAGCACAGGCCTGGAATTATTTCACAGATTGTATCCAAGACCAGTTGATTCTAGCCCAGATTAACCAAGCCTCAGCTAACCCAGACACAGTTCCGAATCTTGTACGGCATTTAGTAGTCACATTTTTCTTTAGTTTCCTTCCATTTGAAACAGTTATTCAGTTTCTATGACCTTGATATTTTGTAAAATTACAGGTCAATTATTTTATAGAATATATTTTAAATAGGTCTTTTTAAAAAATTATATTCTGGTTATGCATCTTAGGCAAGAAAACCAAATAAGTGATCCTGTGTACTTTCCATTGCATTCTTTTTTTGTTTTTTGTTTTTGTTTTTGTTTTGAGTTGGAGTCTCACTCCGTCGCCCAGACTGGAGTGCAGTGGCCGCTCCCGGCCACCGCAGCCTCGACCTGCTGGGCTCCGGCGATCCTTCCGCCTCAACCTTCCAAGTAGCCGGAATTACAGGCACGAGCTACCATGCCCGGCTGATTTTTTTGATTTATTGTAGAGACGAGGTCTCACCAAGTTGCCCAGGCGGGTCTCGAACCCACGGTCTCAGGCAATCCACTCACCTCAGCTTCCCAAGGCATGGGGTTACAAGCTGAGACATCGAGCCCAACTTCCATTGCATTCTATCAGATGACATATGACTTTGATTTGTCCCACTGCTGATGCTATTCACTTTGAACACTTGATTAATGTTGTTTTCTTGCCAGATTTTTTCCTTATAAAGTAATTATTTTCCCTTTTGTGGTAAATATAAAGATGTTATGTTTAGATAATACTTGAAAACGTGCATATTTATCCATGTATCATTTTACATCAATATTATCAAAACAAAATTAAAATTGAGACCAAGTCTGAAAAATTCCTGAGCAAACAAAACCAACTTGCCCTTAAAAGTAACCTTAAGTTTCACCGGAGCCCAGCAGGTCAACGCTGGGGTGGCCGTGAGCATACGTGCCACTGCACTCCAGCCTGGGCGATGGAGTGAGACTCCAACTAAAAAAAACAGTAACCTTAACTTTATGTAAATTGAAAATACAAATGAAAATTAAGTTGGGTCATTTCCGTAAATGCATGTGTTAGAAAAATTCAAAATTTAATCTCAGCCAATAAAATGCAGCTAGCATATGGTTATATGTGGCTAGAAGCTTTCCAACAAGGTAAGTCAAAAAGGACAATTTTATAACTGCAACTAATCAAATAATTTATTTTGCTTTCATTTTTACTTTGCAAATAATTGACTCTAAAACCCCATCACCAGGACTCTAAACGTCTTTTGGTTTGATGCTTTCCAATTCATAAATTGTAGTTTACTCAAATAAAGTCAAAAATTTCTCTTGTGCCTCAGATTTTTCTTATATACTATAGAGTTATTGTTTTCACAATTGGTTATTGGCTTATGGTGTATTATGTATTTCTAATGTTTTAACTGTCCCAAATTTGACCAGTAGGAGTGCCTTCAAACTAACTCTTGTCCTCATTTGATGTTTCTTTTTCAGTTTTTGAGCAATTTCCTGCTTTCAGACACAACAAAATCTAAGCTTTTCTTGTACGTTCCCATCACTTAGAGAATCGGCCATTTCTCCAGTACTACCTATAACGTTTTCTCTGCCTTGAGTTACATCTTAGGAAGAGAAAACATGTGCACAGCTGCACCAGTTAGCATCCCAAACTAGTTACCCACCTCCTATGCTGTTTGACTGGCGTTGCTTCTCATTGATGGAGAATTAATTTCACTAGGTCAATTGCATCATCCCTCCTAACTTTCAGTAAATTTAAGAAAAGGCATAGTGTATTTAAAAATGTGAAAATATGCATTGAATTATACTTGGGTTAGATATTGAAGATAAGCATAACAAAACAGACACACTCTCTTTTCTCATGAGGCTAAAAGTTAAAAATCTAGAGGAATACATGATAGTACATCTCATAGAAAATGATTTCAGCAATAGCAAAATCATCTATATATAAATTATACCATTGTTATGCAATATCAAGTAATACTACTTTTTAAATAAGTCAGTGGTAGAAAAGTGATATTAAAATCTTTTTTACAAAAGCCAACGTTTCTAATAGAAACTCTGGAAGAAATCCCAAATCAAATTATCTTTAGTCAAGTATTATTTATTGAGAAACTGACTTAACTCTAGAAAAAACAAGTGAGTAGTTGATCCTCAGCATCAAATGATCTAGGACCTTCATTATAAAATCTTTTTACCTTATCTCTTGTCACTGTTTCTCACTCCTTATTGACTTCATTCTCCCAGGCAAGTTTCCAACACAAGTTAGGAAATAATGCCACTAGCCGAAACTAACCTTGTTCCAGAGAAACACAGGTTCCCTTTCTTAGCTTCGAAAAATAGTTTAGCCTAGCTTTGATGAAGTCAAGATCTCTAGATCAATCAATTCAATAAATTGATTGTCAACGAGGCAAGAATTTTAAAAGTCATTATTACATAAACTGTAGTTGCAGATGCAAGATCAATGTTTTCTTGAAAGGCAGATGAGGAGCAGAGAAAGCTTTATAGGTTTCAGGCAATTTTCTGAACTCCAGGTTAGTTAGGCTGTCCATTCTGTAGCTTCATTTTGATCTTTCTTTCTTTCTTTTTCTTTCTTTCTTTCTTTCTTTCTTTTTCTTTCTTTCTTTTTCTTTCTTTTTCTTTCTTTTTCTTTCTTTCTTCCTTTCTTCCTTTCTTCCTTCCTTTCTGTCTTTCCTCTTTTTTTTTTCTGAGTTGGAGTCTCATTCTGTCACACAGGTCGTTGAGTGCAGTGGCACGCTCAAGGGTCACCGTAGTCTCACTTGCTGGGCTTAGGAGATCCTTCTACCTCAGCCTTTCAAGTAGCTGGATCTATAGGCGTGCACTACCATACCTGGTTTATTTTTTGATATATTGGAGAGATGTGGTCTCACCATGTTGCTCAGGCTGGTCTCGCATGCCCTGGCGCAGGCAACCTTCTCGCCTTACCTTCCCAAAGTGCTGGGTTTACAGGCTGAGCCAGCGCGTCTGGTCTGAACTTTTTTTCTTTATAATGGCTGTGGCTTCATAGTAATATTCCAACTTAGATTTATGAAATTTATCTAAACTATGCTTCCCATGTGCTTCACCTTTACGTAATAATTCCAAGGGACAGAAATATATCAAAGCTCTAGCACTGCATTCTTATATTTCAAGTCAATGCAGCAAAAATATTGCTTCAAATAATATCACTACCTAATATTTATTAGATACTCTATTTTAGAAAACAGAGGAGAAAACATAAATTCATCTTAGTTTCACACAAAATCTAATCAGTTCATGCCAGTCGAACTGATTCTATGAAGGAATTTTTAAATTAGGTAACAGAAATCATCCACCAGGAGATTAATTACGATCTGTCCCTATGCCCATATTTTCTGTAATGACAACTGCTTTGATGGCAATTTCTCCTTATAATTGACCTCCTGAATATTTGAAATCATTTAATTTCCATTTTTTTCCCTAACGATTTGATGCAGAAATCACAACGCAGAGATGAGCTCTTCCTGAGACAGAATTTATTTCCCATTATGACATGGGCACACCACATTAGGATAGATCTACAGTTAACATTCCAGATTTTACTCCATTTTAATTTCATGGTATTCTCATGCATCACTTCAATTTCAGAAGAAACTCAAGAACATTTTGGAATGTATTCTATTGGGCATCTTTCTTCTTTCTCCTTTTTTTCCTTTTCTTGAATACCTTAGTCCATAAATTCAGCCTTTTGAAAAGGCTTCCCTCTTGTTTGAACATTTGTACCAGCTGGAGAATCATCATTAACAGATTTCTGAACTGAAGCTGCTTTCTTAATGCTTCCAAATTCTGTAACCTTATGCATCCAGTAAAAAACTGCATGTACTTAGCCAGGTGGTTCTCCCCAAAGCATTGCCTTCCTTCAGCATTTAAGTTTCTCGGGTCTTAAATAACTTGTACTACACCAGGGACTGCAAAAACATTCTTTATTTGCTACCTCCTTCACTATAGCAGTAAAATTTGCTTTTAATCTTTCTTTAATGTTTAATTTTCCTCTGTTGTTCCTCTAATCCTTTGAAGCAGACACAGCTGCTAAAGATATTTTTTAACTTAATTTAAAATTTATCCTTATTCTACCTCTGTAACTTTTACTGGATCAGAGTGTCTTCCCCCTTTTTGCTTATAGCCCAATGCATTAATTTACCTAACAAAACACCCTAGATATTGCTAGAGTTAGCAGACGGGGGATTGGCAGTTTCAGAGGTTTTGACTGCTCATTCCCACCTTGTTAGCTCTTATTCCACAGGCAGGAATGTAATGTGAAAGACATTCCAACTGTCAAATCTATAAATTCTACTTATACACCATGGGTGGGAGAAAATTATCTGAGGATGTGTCTGGTGACCCTGAAAACCAACTGTAAACCATTATGGCTTTTCTTTCCTGTTCCGCATAAGTCCCTAGTCTAACAGGAGGTACATGACGATACAATTAGGTCTCTGGTGCTCATGTCATCTCAGAACTTTGTGTCTAATAGTTGTCAAAATGTCTGATCATTCCTCCTCAGTGTACAGTCAGCTGAGTAAGTAGCCATAGGTTCTCTTGCAGAAGGACTAAAGAAATAAGTTAGGTATACACTTTCTATGCAGTGTACTTTCTCCTAAATATTCAGTCATCACTTCAGTCAATACATTCCAGAAGTGAAAACCAGTTAATGGGAACTGAGCAAGAGTCACTTTTGTTGGGGTAGCCACCCTCAACCACCTGATCTTGCACCATTGTTAACTGTCAAAAGGCAGACCATGATCTATTAACCATTCACACAATTCCCAGCAGGTGATGTCCTTCTCTGCCCCTCCAACCTTGTTATATATGATAGGAATTGCAGTGTCCTAGCTTCCGGTAATAATATACTGTCACCTGACCTCTATTAGTATGAGACCCTGTGGATATTGATGAACTCAGCATTGTAATCACTGCTCCTAATATTATACCTAGCATGCAAGGAAAGGACATTTCTGTATTTCTTCGTGATGGTCTTCCTTCACCAGCACATTCTAAAAATGCAATCCTCTGGCAGTGATGTGAAAAAAACTACCAGAGAGTTGTGCCCATGGGAAGGCAAAAGGACTTGCCATTCCTTAAGGCTGCCAAGAATGCCAAAATGCACACTTCCCTTAACTTTTCTTTCTTTCTTCTACTGGCCGTCACAGCATACTTGCCTACTTTATGTAACTATAAAAATAGCTATCTATTTTTGTATGTGCATTTCTTTGATCACGAAGCCTCAATATTCTGCCATATTCCCAGGGTTGACTATAATAGGTGATGACTGAATATTTAGTCACTAATTCTATACCTCTATTTATATAATACTCTATTTTCTGCTCAGTTAGGTTTATCTTCCCCCATAGGAGACAAAGTACCACCCCAAAGCTACAAAACTGACTCTTTGACTCCCAAACTTGGCCTGATGTGAATGACCTTAAATCTCTCATTGTCACTCTGTAGGATGTCAGCAATAACTAGCCACCAATGAATACTATGGTTCATACTTTTCAAATGCCAGAAGCACTACACTGTCTAGGGCAATTCCCTCATCTGACAATTTCCCAGGGAAGCTCAGTGAAATATTTAGCTAACCTCTACTACCAAACTATGTGTGCCACACATAATAGCTCTGGATTTCTCATGTTGGCCAACCAGACAATGAGTAAGTGGTCTCAGAATGCAGCCTCTTTGCTTCAGATCACTACTAGTGGGGGAAAGAGAATAAGGGAGAGCCTGAAAAGATCAGACTATGATACAAGTCTGAATCCTGTGGAGGACAGTGGGAAGTGAGAAATGTTGGATAGAAAAAAAAAAAAAAAGAGGAAGACAAGGGTACATTTCTAAGAAAGATATAGAAATGATAATAGTGAATTCTTTTGCCAAAGCCATCTCTTAAAAATTGTAAAATAAAATTAAAATGCTAAGTTTCCAACCAACTGAATGGAGCCTAGCCAAGGAAACAGAAGAGAAAACTTAAAATTTGATCTCCCAGACATTATGGAATAGAAAGTCCGACACACCTTGTAAAAAAAGCCCTTCCCCTTTTCAGTTTAGACACAACAACTGACCCGAATTAATGTTAAAATGGAGATCAAAGGACTGAAACAACAGACTATTTGTGACAGTCAGACAGCAAATTATAAACTAGACTTTAGGCCATGCCAAAAGAAGAGTTAAATCACTCACCCCTACACTTCAAAAATAAGTGGAGTTCTAAGTGCCACAAGGTTTTCCTTTTTCTCTAACAGCTAAACAGACACTGGCCTTGAGATAAACAATATAAAACAATTGCAGCTCACCATCAGACACCGACTAACCCCCTGTTCCATAAGCCATAACTACAGCTTTGACTGGACAAGAGAGTGATTTCTGTCACTTTCTCCTGATAAGACCACTGACCATAGACTAGTTTTACAAAGCCTGATCATTTAAGTGCCTTTATATCCCTGCTTTATCTTTTAATATATTCAGTCTAATTGTAATACATTTAAATGTTATCTTTACCCTTAAGCAAACATGGGTCATATGTTACATGCATGCTTATTCAGTGTGCACTCAGTAAGATCACCATCTTAAATATTCATAGATCCTCCTATAATTTATTGAATATGTATATTTGGCTGACTCATTCAACATAAATCTCTGTTCCACTGTCCTGTACCTCCAAGTATCTGCTATAGGCTTCTGCCAGAGGCCACCCTTCCCAGGCTGCCAGAATCACCCTTACACAGTTTGGAATCCTTTTATGAGAAAAAACAAAACAAAATATCCTCTCCTCTCCAAATTTATGAAGATCTCTGGAATATTCGGTTGACAAAATTTGCCATATTTCTCAGGAATAAGCTTGCTTCAGTAACCCTGATAAGCACACTCAGTTCTTGCTAAGAGGACCCTATTGAAGATATGACTTTGCTGTGTGCAGTGATGTATTTCAGGGCACCACAGCTGTGCCCAATGGTCAATTACATTCCATGAGGTTAGAGATCTGATGGCTGTGTCATAAGAACAATGATTGCTGTTTCCTGAACAGTCTTCATTGACATGCAACCTCTGCAGTCGCATAGGGTTCTAAGCTAAAAAGGGCTTGCAATTGTTTTAATGATCTTATATTGCCATCTTAGATTTCTTAATGATTTTTAAACAAGTTGCCTCACCTTTTCATTTTGTGATAGACTCTATAAATTATGTTATTAAGTCCTGTGTGTTACTGTACCTAATAAACATGCTAGAAAAATTTGCTCATTTTCACCTTCCAGAGTAGGGAATTTTTAAAGAAGAAATAATTTCTACTTATCAATCTAACATGCATGTTAAACCTTTACTTGATCTAATGATTTTGCTATTGCTCTGTTATTGCCTCTTATATGTTACAACTCTAAACTCTTCCTAGATGTATTCTCATAGAAGATGTAATTTCTATTTTCACACTTACAAATATTACCTAAATTCCAAAAAAGTCTAATAATCTATAGTGAATTTCACCTTTACTCAAATTGCTGTAAAGCATGTAATTACTTGCATTTCAATAACATTATCCTCAGTGGAATTTATTTTTTACTCTCTTGTGTATTTTAAAGGGTACCTTTCTAAAACTTTGCCATTATCATAAATTATCTGGTCAGTTATTTCCAGTTTCATTTTTGAGTTTATTCCTTTTGTGTTTTAATATATTTTGGCATTGTTTCCAAAATATAACAAAAAATAATGCATAATCATCCACATTATGGTTTAAAAGTAAGTAGTTTTGCTAGTTCTTTCAACTATGTAAAGTTCTAACTTTCCCTGGTCTTCATTAAAAAAATGAGGTTTTTTTGTTCTTTAAGTGTTTTTTTTTTTTTACATTGTTCCTCTTCAGACAATTTGTCATATAATTTTATTACAATTTAAGTTTTTTTATGTTTAATGATGAGTATTCCCTTTCAAAAGCTGAATTAATGGTTTCCTATTTCAAGTTCTAGCTCTAAAGTTTTTTCATCTTCTCGTGTTTTTTTATGTAGTTCATAAAGTCAGAGTGGTTTTATTCTTTATTCTTGACTTTACAGAAACATTATTAAAGCTAGATCCCAATACTACCTCAACTTTCTGTGTAATGCATTTTTGTAACAAAAACTCCTTTATACATATATTTGTTAATAAAATCTACCTTTAAACCCTTATTGAATCCAGACTTTGGGTCATCAAAATTTGTAGTCATATTCAAGACGTACATCATGAATTAACTAGAGTCAATTTGAAAAGAAGAAGGGAAGTAAATTGTGAGCACATTGTCAAACCCCTCTGAAAATCTTCAAACCATACATAATCTGGAGTTCAAAGTCTCCATCAACATTTAGAGTGGGCTGTTGCCAAGACACTGTATAAGCATGTTACCCGTTCAAACCCATGTTGTGGAAACCACTGCAAAATAAAGCACCCTTCATCACTGATGTGATTTGTGTTCATATTTGTGAAGCTTCTATCCACTGAGCTGAATACAAACTCTATCCTTTTGCAGTAGTATGTTTTTAATGAAGACAAATTGTTTTTACATGATAGCCTGAACTACATCTAAAACGCAGGACAAATACATGCCCAGCTGCCTGCCTATTTTGAAATAGAGTCAGAAAAAATATATATCTTTCATGTTTCTACACTGTTGGTGTTTGCTTCATGTTTACTCTTTCCTGTTCATTGGCCACTATACTCACATCACCTAACATGGATCTAGTCTTAATAAGAAAAGCTTTGCCAACATCCCATATTTATTTAGTGTGACATTTAGTCTTCTTCCAAAATTTATTATAACAAATCTCTGCAATCTTCTACCATCTTTTCAGAAAGGAGAGATCGCCCATTATTGAACTTCCTTAGCCTGATTTGCAATAGATATAAAGCACCTCATTGATTTATATTTTGTGGATTTTATTACCTGAACAGTTTAATGTAACTGTATATCTTCTATATATAATATACTTTGGCATTTGTGTTGGTTTGCAGATGTGGGTAAACTATAGCTCATAAACAAGCATATGTTCTGAAAGTGTGGGGCTCAAATGGTCATTAAAGAAACATTTTTGAACATGGTCCAAATGAGCACAGTCGAGAATTAATGAGCTCCTAATAAAAAATTGTTCTATTTCAGTCCTAATTTATAGGCTGTATACGCGAATAACTAGCAACATCAAATGTGAATAGGTATAAGCTTTTAATATTCTTAACAAGATACCAATTGAAACTATTAGTAAAAAGACAAAGATCTAAGGACATATGGATATAAAGACAGGTCTATTTTACTTTCTTAAATGGCAAATGTCTGGATTAATCATAAATTTTTATCTCCTCCAAAAATTTGTGAATCATAGTTTCTAAAGATGGTACCTTGTTTACTATTCTGTATTTTAACCTTGAACTGCTGCCTCAGAAACTTTATAACTAATATACTTAGAGTAAAGAAGTTGTTATAGTCTATAATTTAAAAGTTATCATGAAAGTAGAATAATTCCAGTACCTAAAGTAACATTTTCAACTTTATAATTAAGAAATAAAGATAAAGTCATTGTAACTGGAAAATTTGAAAGACAATGAGTTAGGTAATGCTACAATAATGAGAAAAGTTAAAAAAAGGTTTGCGTAATTAAGAGCTAAGCTATATTAAAGCTAAAATAAGTATTTTCCTGTTTGCAGAGGACTATTTTGTGTGCTAGAGTTAAAAAAAAACAACCCTGAACGTTCCGGGAGAGATAACATTTATTTCAATTTACATGACATTTATAATTAAGATCATCTCCATGATACATATAAAACAGCATCTATAATATATCAGGATTTGTCATGTACTAAGTACTTGATGAAGGTTAATAATAGTAATGCTTGACAATTAATCTTTTAACTCTTGTTACACAGATATATTGTACAGTGATGGGGATTGGGCTTCCGGTGACTTATTCCCCAGACAGTGAACAATGTATCCAATAGGTGCCTTTTGAACCATAACATCCTTCCTGGTCTCCCTCTTTTAGTGTGCCCAATGTCTAGTAATTCCATCTTCATGGTAATTATATTCACATGTAAGCAAGGACATGCAGTGTTCGGTTTCCTGTTTCTGAATAACTTCACTTAAGATCATGTTCTCCAGTTCCACCCATGTTGCTGGAACAGACATATTTTGTTCATTTTTATGACTGCATAGTATTCCATGGTATATACATATATCACAATGTCTGTATCAGTCAATCATTGAAGAGCACTTATACCAGTCCGTGATTTTTCTATTGTGAATTGTGTTGCCATGAATATTAAGTACAGGTATCATTTTTATATGACGATTTCTGAGCTTAATGGCAATTTTATTTTTAGTTTGTTTTTAGAAATATCCATACTGTTTTCTACAGAGGTTCAACTAGGTTACAATTCCAACAGCAGTGTATGAATATTCCCTTTTCTCCACACCTGCATCAACTTCTGTTGTTTTTTTCACTTTTTAATAATACCTATTCTGACTGGCGTAAGATGATATCTCATTGTTGTTGTAATTTGCATTTCTCTGAAGATCAGTGATATTGAGCATTTTTCCATATGTTCATTGCCCAATTGTGTCTTCTTTTGAAAAGTGTCTGTTTATGTCCTTTGTCTACTTTTTTGATAGAGTTGTTTTTTTCATAGTGACATTTTGAGTTCCTGGTAGCTTCTCAATATAGTCCTTAGAGGCATACTTTGTGAATATTTTCTCCCATTTTATAATTTTTCTCTAATTCTGTTGATTATTTTGATGTGCATAAGACTTTTAGCTCAATTAAGTCCCATTTGTCTACTTAGGGTTTTGTCACTTTTACTTTCAGGGTCTTCATCATAAATCATTTGCCTAGGCTGATGTCCAGAAGTTCTTTTAATCTAGACTTTTTAAAAATAGGATTTGTGCTGGGCTCGGTGGCTCAGCCTGTAATCCCGCGCCTTGGGAGGCTGAGGTGAGTGGATTGCCTGAGCCCACGGGTTCGTGACCCGCCTGGGCAACTTGGCGAGACCTCATCTCTACAATAAATCAAAAATTAGCCGAGCGTGGTAGCGCGCACCTGTAGTTCCAGCTACTTGGAAGGCTGAGGCGGGAGGATCGCCGGAGCCCAGCAGGTCGAGGCTGCGGTGGCCGGGAGCGGCCACTGCACTCCAGTCTGGGTGACAGAGTGAGACTCCAACTCAAAAAAAAAAAATAGGATTTGTATAGTTCTTACATTTAAATCTTTAATCCATCTTGAATTCATTTTTTATATGGTGAGTAGTAGGGGTCTAGTTTCACTGTTCTGCATTTGGCTAGCCAGTATTTCTAGCACTATTTATTAATTAGGGTACTCTTTCTTCATTGTCTGTTTTTGTCAGCTTTGTTAAAGATCATTTGGTTGTAGGTATGTGGCTTTACTTCTGTGTTCTCTTCTGTTCCATTGACCTGTCTATTGTTGTACCAGTTCTATTTTCTTTTAGTTAATATAACTTTGTAATATAACTTGAAGTCGGGCAGTGTGATGCCTCTACATTATTTTTTCCTTCAGAATTCTTTGACTATTCAGGCTATTTTGTAGTTCCATATAAATTTAGAATTTTTTTTTCCTAATTCTGTGAAAAGTGATTTTGGTATTTTGATTATAATTACATTGAATCTATAGATTGCTTTGAGTAGTATGGTTATTTTAACAATATTAATTCTTCCAGTCTGTGAGCATAGGATGTTATTTTATTTGTTTATGCTATCTGCTAGTTATTTAATCAGTGTTTTACAGTTCTCCTTGTAGAAATATTTCACCTTCTTGGTTAAGTGTATTCCTAGGTATTTTATTTTTGTGTGTGTGTGGCTATTCTAAAGAAAATTGAGCTCTTGATTTGGTTCTTGGTTTGAATGTTATTGGTGCATAGAAATGCTACTGATTTTGTATGTTGATTTTGTATCCTGAGACTTTATTGGACTTGTTTATCAGGTTTAGAAGCTTCTTGGAGGAGTCTGTAGGATTTTCTAGGCATACAATTATGTCATCAGAGGTCAGAGATAGTTCGACTTTCTTCTTGCCGATTTGAATCCTTTTATATATTTCTGTTGCCAGATTGTTCTTGTTAAAACTTCCAGTACAATGATGAATAGGAGTGACGAGAATGAACATCCCTGTCTTGTTTCAGATCTGAAAGGGAATGTTTTCAACTTTTCTTCATTAAATATGGTGTTGTCTATTAATTTTTTGTATATGGCTCTTATTATTTTGAGAGGTATTTCTTCAATGCCTAGTTTGTTAAGAGTTTTTATCAGGAAAAAAATGTTGAATTTGATCATTTCTGCATTATTACATTTTTTTTAAAGTATGTTTATGTGATGCATCACATTCATTGATTTGTAGATACTCAACTATCCTTGAATTCTTGGAATATAAATCACTTGATTCTTGGAATATAACTCATTCAGCCATGATAGTTTATTTTTGTGACATGTTGTGCTTGTCCATAAAGCAAGTCTCAATAAATCTTAACAGTATCAAAATTATGCTAAGCATCTTTTTGGACCACAATGGAATAAAATTAGAAGTCAACACTAAGAGGCTCCCAAAAGTACACTACCACATGGAAACTGAACAGTATTCTCTTGAATGACTCCTGGGTAAATAACAAAATTAAGCCATAAAATTTTAAAAAAAATTGAGACAAATGAAAATAGAGACACAACATACCAAAACCTCTGAGAAAGAGCAAAAACAGTGCTGAGAGAAAGATTTATAGCATTAAGCACCACATTAAAAAAAGATAGAAAGATAGGAAATTGACAGCTTAATTTTGCACTCCAAGAAACTAGAAAAATAAGAAAAATCTAAACCCAAAGAATAAAATAAATAGCAATAATCAGAACAAAACTAAATGAGATTGGGATAACACACACACACATACACACAAAGAACAATTAATCAAACAGTTGGTTACTTGAAATGATAAACATATTTACCAGACTGCTTGCTAGACTAGCCAACAAAAAAAGAGAGAGAAGACTCAAATAAATACAATCAGAAATGATAGAGGTGATATTATAACCATTACCAAAGAAATACAGAAGATTATCAGAGACTACTATGAATAAATAAATAAAATAAATAAATGAATAAATAAAACAAAAACAAAAAAACTAGTAAAATTAGAGGAAATAAATGAATTCCTGGAAACACAAATTCCTAAGACTGAACCAGGAAGAGACACCCTGAGTATGCAATAATGAGCAATGAAATTGAATCTGTAATAAAAAAAAATATTTCACTCCATCCACCCCCTCCCAAAAAAAAGCAGGGTCAGAAAGATTCATAGCTGCTTTTTTCTTTTTTTTTGTATACAAAGAAAAGCTGATACCAATCTTACTGAAACTATTCCAAAAAAAATTAAGGAGGGACTCTTCCCTAATTCATTTTAAAAACCAACATCACACTGATATGAAATTGAAAGAACGACAAAACTAAAGAAGAAAACTATGGGCCAATATCCCTGATTAGTATAGATAGAAAAATCCTCAAAAGAAACCAGCAAACTAAATTCAAGAATTCCTTTTTTTAGCCCGGCTCGGTGGCTCAGCCTGTAATCCCGCGCCTTGGGAGGCTGAGGTGAGTGAATTGCCTGAGCCCGTGGGTTCGAGAACCGCCTGGGCAACTTGGCAAGACCTCATCTCCACAATTCAAAAATCAGCCGGGTGTGGTAGCGCGTGCCTGTAGTTCCAGCTTCTTAGAAGGCTGAGGCGGAAGGATCCCTGGAGCCCAGCAGGTCGAGGCTGCGGTGGCCGGGAGCGGCCACCGCACTCTAGTCTGGGGTGACAGAGTGAGACTCCAACTCAAAAAAAAAAAAAGAATTCCTTTTTTTAAAGCAATTAAGTGAAATTCAAATGGAACTTTATTAAGAAAAAAAAAAAGATTGTTTATTTTCCGTGTAACTTGGAGAATTCCAGCATGTAGTTGCTTCATGCTCTACTTTTATCGTTCCTTGGAAGATTGGACTCAGAGCCTGGGTTGGAGATGGGTTAGAAATGGAAGTTGAGAGGTTGGAAGGCATCAAACAACAGCAGATGCATATTAACTTGCATGCTCACTCTGATCAATTGCTAAGGAGATTTGAGAAAATATTTTACTACGTAGCACAAAGTCTCTTTTGAACAAGTCATTACTCACTGTAAATATTTTCCCACCTTTCACCTGGGCTTCCTCCATGTCCACTAAAGTATAATATGAAGAAGAAAAATGATTTGATTTGATGAATAACAATCAGCAGTATTGCTTAAGAATGTTTATAAGGAAAGCTTGTTTTTAAAATAATCTATTAAAATAGCATAGATTTAGAATATCTTTAAATGAAATTTATTATTTTAAATGCGTAATATGGGAAGAAATGAAAGTTAGTATATAGTGAGCTAGATACAATAAAAACATATTATGTTGCTGCATTCCCTGGTTTAGAATATGAATGATTAAAATAGAAATCATATTTCACTACTGTATATAACCTAATTATTTAAATAATTATTTCAAAATTTCTTTGACAGTGAAATAGAAGATCTGTGACTTTTGTTGGGTGAGTTAGAGATCACAGTAAAAATTTAAAAAGAGTATAGATCTTTAAAGGAGAATCAGGAATTGGAAAGTCTATTAGCATTTTGGAGACTAAAGTGTAAACAATGTTGTAGGTACTTTATTTGAATGTAAATACGTTGTTATTTTACCACTGCTAAAAAGACAGAAAAATAACTAACAAAAATACATCAAGTTTTACAGCTTGTAAAACTGTTGTTGAATTAAGATAGTTTCCCAAAATCCTCTACAATGCCATTGTATTCCCTACGCTTACAAAAAAATCTTTCCATTACTGGGTTCAAAATGTTTCATTTTCTTAGTGTGACATTCTTAAATTAAGAAGTGATAATTTATGTAAAGCAATTTTGGTCTTGGCATTGGTAACAAAGTGTTCATTTTTTAGTCCTATAATCATTAAGATAATACATAATTTTTAAATCTCATTTTTACTCATGAAGTGGTATTATAGGGAAATTCTAAGATTCCAAACTTCATTCATAACTGAGCTTTTTCCTTGGATCTGAAGAGTTCTCAAAGTAATTTTACTGTCTCTTTTCACTACTAAATGAAATGTATTAGTCATTCAAAAATCTCTGAATAAAGGTGGAAAAGGCACTCATAAGTACTGAGTCAACATGAGGAAAGTATTATGTCATTAGGATAATAACACCATCTATTTGTACAGAGCTTTGTAGTTTATGAGGTGCTTTCATCTAATTTAAACCACTTGATCTTTAAAATAACTCTGAATAAGTAAGAGTATTTTTTATGGCACATGACAGACATATTAACCTAAAATAACCTAAGAATTTAGAGGAGTTTATTATTAAGGTACTCAGCAGATACTTGGAATTAAAGGGGAAAAGTAAGATAGTAAAACAACTACAGACAACAGCTAGAAAACTCTTTCTCATCCTGCTCATTTTTTTTTCTTTTTTCTTCTTTATTTTAAAGATTTGAGTTATGAATAGGTACATAAGTGCTCTACGTCATCCTGCTCCATTCTATGTGTGTATATTCTCTCACTCTCCTGTCATTTTCCATTTCTATTTTTTTTTCTTCATTCTAGTTTTACACATTTATCAGGAGTGCATAGCAGAAAATGTTTCTTCTGGTACATTTTAAACTTGAAAACTTAAGGTATAGACAATTAAAGAAACATAGACTTTTCTGTCTCAATCCTTTTTTCCAAAATGTTTGAAGAAGCATTGTGTAGACCAGAAGGAAACACTGTCAAAAGTCATGAGGATGAGTAGAAAATAGGGGAAATTCCAGGAGAAGGATATATGAGGTCTGACAATTAAGTTTGCAAACTCATTCTAGAAAAAGTGTTACTTACCTTATTGCTGAATATCACTACAGTCTCCTTCAAAGACTCCTTGGGTAGCTATGAACTGATATCAGCACCTAGTCTTCCCATCAGAGCAATTTTGGAACTCTTTATATGGAATAACCATCAGAGCCATCACTGTAATGACTTGATGTCCTGAAGGTCATAAAAATGTCCTCATCTCAATATTTTCTTTGTCTTTGGGTAAAGAAAAAAGTAATAGGGAGTCAGATCAGTTGAGTGGGGAAGGTGTTTCAACAGAGTTATTTTAAAAGTACTGCCAACATAAGTGCACAGTAGCAAGTTCTAAACTTAATTGTCAGACCTCAACAATTAACAATGATAGCTCTTATAGCCTTTCCAGAAAAAAAGTTCTAAAATTGCTTTGGTGGGTGAACTAGGTGCTGACATTAGTGCATAGCTTCCCAAGGGGAGTACTTCAAAGGTGACTATAGGGATATATAGCAATGCAAGTTTTCTAGGAGGGTCATGAACCTAACTGTCAGACCTCGTATATCCCCACCCCCCAAAATGAGGAATACAATGATGCTTATTCTCTACCAATATCACAAGGCACATAGGAGTATCACAAATGTATAAATGAGGAACTAACAAGTAAGGTTCACGGAATAATTGATGACTATTTTTCAACATATTGTGTGTGTGTATGTGTGTGTGTATATATATATAAAGAATATTTATATGAGATTGTATGATTCAAATTAGTTTGAAATATTATATGTAAAATTAGAAAACAGTGATTAGATGATTGCAAAGTAGATATAGGTTATTCTGCTGAAAACTATTTTTAAAATTATTTAGTCCTACTCTTTCATTTAAAATTATAGATAGATAAATATATAAATATGTACATATTACACCACATAAACACATACATATGTGCATAAATATATATACACATATGCACATATGTATGCATACATACATATAAAACATATATTCTTATGTTTATTTGCCATTTTCAACTTGATGCAAACTAATAAATATTAATTAAAATATTTAGACTATTATATATGACTGAGGGAGTAGGATCACTTGAGTCCAAAAGTTTGAAGCTGCAGTAAGCTATGATCTTGCCTGTAAATATCCACTGCTCTCCAGCTTAGGCAACAGAGTGGGACCCTGTTTCTAAGAAAAATAGAAAGAAATATGTGCATTCAAAATTAATGGTATGCTGTTTGAAGTTAAACAGGACAACAAAGAAACATTGGAGTTAAACAGGACACTAGAGTAAATGGAATTAATAGACACCTACAGAACAATACATCCTCAAACTACAGAATACACATTTTTCTTATCAGCAAATGGAATGTTCTCCAAAATAGACCATATGATAGGTCACAAAGCAAGTCTCAATAAATTCAAAAGAATTGACATCTTTTCAAGCATCATCTTACACCACAGCGAAATAAAACTAAAAATTAGCTCCAAAAATAATTTGTGAAACCAAAGGAAGATATGGAAGTTAAACAGTTGGTTCCTGAATGATCTTGGGATCAGCAACAAAATCAAGATGGAAATTGAAAGATTCCTTCAAAGGAATAACAACAGTGAAGCAAGTTACCAAAACATCTGGGACAGAGTCAAAGCTGTGCTCAAAGAAAAAATTAATTCTTAAGACTTACATTAATAAGTCTGTGAGAGCACATCACATGTCAAGGAACTAGAGAAACACAAACAAAACCAAACTCAAATCTAGCAGAAGAAAAGAAAGATCAGAGCAGAAGTAAATGAAGTTGAAATTACAAACAAACTAAATAACAAAAGGAATCAATGAAACAAAAAGTTGGTTCTTTGAAAATATAAACAAAATTGATATCCCACTAGCTAGGTTGATTAAGAAATTATTTCTGGGAGAACGGGTGCAGCTCCTAATGTGGGACAATGGGTTGATGTCGACGACTGAGTTCTTGTGTTCAAGTTTGGAAAGAATTCACAAACAGACCCATAAAGTAGCAAGACAAGTGAGTAGCTTTATTAAGCAATGAATAGTACGCTCTCAAGAGAGGGGAGCAGGCAGAAACAGCCTATAGAATCTGCTGCTTCTGTACTTCACTATTGTTGAGTTATAATTTTTATTCTTAGGGGAACCGAGGGCTGTGTTTTGGTGTGTGTGTGTGTGTGTGTGTGTGTGTGTTTTCTTTTTAGAAATGGGTGGTATGGGGAGGCTGGGCTACTGTTACTCCTCCCTCACATTGGGCAGGGGAGTTTTAGGTCTTGTAGGGTTATATGGATACAGTCATGACATCACGTGTATGATGAGAGTGGGAGGTTCCCCTAGGGTAGGGGTAATTTTATGTTAATGGCATTATGAGCTTAGATCAAAGGTAAGGACATTTAGCTGAGTTATTGTGACAGTATCTGAGTTAGGACAGTCCCTTTTCAGCAAGCATCTTGGTGAAAGAGAAAATACTTAACCACATTAACCACATTTTCAGCTGCTAGATGCATAACAGGGGCAGAGCAGGGGTGTTCTTGTGGGCATTACCTTGTTCCAAGACCCTCTCCTTCTATCTGCCTAGCCAGATCCTAACTATCTCGTCTCAAAACTGAGAGAAAAGATTTAAATTAGCTCAATCAGAAATGAAAAAAAGAGATATTAAAACTGATGCAACAGAAATTCAAAAGATCATCGAAGACTATTATAAACACCTCTATGCAAACAAACTAGACAATCTAGAGGAAATGGATAAATTCTTGAAAGCATACAAATCTCCCAATCTTGAATCAGGGTGAAATAGAAACCCTGAACAGACCAGTAACAAGTCATGAGACT
>CAUYQG010006401.1:0-33057 GCA_963574415.1 Tarsius wallacei
AGCCGGGCTCGGTGGCTCAGCCTGTAATCCCGCGCCTTGGGAGGCTGAGGTGAGTGGATTGCCTGAGCCCGCGGGTTCGAGACCCGCCTGGGCAGGCGAAACCTCATCTCTACAATAAATCAAAAAAAAATCAGCCGGGCGTGGTAGCTCGCGCCTGTAATTCCGGCTACTCGGAAGGCTGAGGCGGAAGGATCGCCGGAGCCCAGAAGGTCGAGGCTGCGGTGGCCGGAAGCGGCCACTGCACTCCAGTCTGGGCGATGGAGTGTGACTTCAAATCAATAAAAAAAAAAAAAAAAAAGAATCTTTGTTACCCACAGAGTTTATAATCTGAGAATGTTCAATAGATAGAAACAGATATCTGAAAACAAGTACACATTAGAAAAATATACAGTAGGGAAGATGTTATAATAAAGACCAAAAAATAAACATCAAACATAAAATAAAAATAAATATGACAAATCAGGAGTGCTTTTAATTTTTAAAAAAGAACAGGCATGGCAATCATTCTCTGACTTGACAGTGGATGGCATTTAGGAATAAAAAAAAAAAGAACAGGCAATAAAGGCCACATTGAAGTGGTATAAATACAGGTTTGAAGAAATGAAGCAGCAAGTCATAAAGCCATGTGGCTATACAGAGAAAAAGGGTGGAGCCATCCTTGACATAGGAAGAGGATGCGCAAAGGTTCTACCACAGAAGCATACCTGGGATATTCCAGAACATCAAGAATGACAAACATAGAGCAGATGAGTGAGCAAGGAGATGAAGCATGGAAGCCAAGGTCATTTGGAAAGCTAACAAAAGAATAGATCATAGGAGGTCTTGGAGTTCATCATCTACTCAGAGTAAGGTGGAAAGCTATTGGAGGAATTTGAGCAAAAAGCAGCATGGTCTAATTCAAATGTTAACACAGTTATTCTCATTGCTGTATTGAGAGTAAATAGAAAAAGGTTTAAGTGGGAGCAGGAGAACCAGTAAGGAGACTGTAGTGTTAATTCAGAAATAAGAGGCTGCTCCAAAGGTATACTGCAATGATAGTAGAGATAATGGTTTTATTCTTTAGGCATTTTGAAAATAGATAAATGTAAAATTTTGTAGGAAGATGAGGTTGTCATAATGATATTACAGAGAACATGTTTTGGAGGTAATATAAGAGTTTGGTTGTATTATTCCAGGTCTGAGGTGCTTTCCTGTTAATCAAGTGAAAATACTGATTCAGTAGTTATCTACATTGCTATAAAGTTGGTAGGAACTTAGATATAAAACTTAAAACACTAGAATAGGGAAATAATCAAAGGAGTGGGTACAGATAGAAAGGAGGGGTAAAAGAGCTGCAGTAACAGAGTTTGAAAGTTATCATGAAGTAGCCTTTTTAAATTTTAACTTATAGTCTTTGCATTAAAAATATCACTTGATCTCATACTAGATAGCTGGGTCTATAAAGGAGCCATTCATCTCTTAGCTATTAGTTAAAAATTTAGTCGTGTTCAGCTATCACAATAATTCACCTATCATTTAATAATTAAGTAAAAATTCAAAATGGATTTTTTTAATGATTTCAGTTCACCCTTAGGGTAAATAATCTCTACAACATGCATAGCATACTCAGGAAGGAGTAAATACACTTTTGAATCTCTGATGAAAGCCACCAAGAAAATATGTTCCAAATAACATCACATCGTTGAACTCAGGAATCATTACATATAATGCTAATGTACAAGAATATGTAAATTTACGACCTCTACAATATTATTCTTCTATAATTCCCAGGTGTAATGAAATGAAAAAAATAATATTTAGTCTTTTCCCAGGAGTAAGAGTGACAAGTATTAAGTTTTGCAGGTTTTGAAAAATTTACGATGGTCACACAGGGAAAAATTCAGTTTCCCAGAGACAAATAGATGGCATACTGAGTAACTTGAAGACTTTAATAAAGGGGCAAAAGGGACAGCTAAGATTCATAGCAGTAACTTTGTAAATGTCATAAAACTGGTAAGTTGTGTAGTTGTCATTAAATCTCAACTTTCTGAATATATGGTTCACAGATCTCACATGATATCACACTGTTTGGAATGAACAGTTCAAGGGAAAAAAAGTCTCAAAGCGTTTCAACAGGTTGTTTTATGTACATAGAGCTTTGGAAGTTACATTTTAAAGTAGAAAAAGGGTTACCCAATTAGAAAAGAAGGTCAGAGAGTGCATAATATTTAATGCCATTATATTACTCACAGCAAAATACTTCAAATTTTGACTTACTTATAGAACAGAGAAACTTTTTTTTTTTAACCAAATATTATGTAGGCAATTAATTAGGGTGATGGATAGTTACAACCACTGAACTTTTCAAGGTATGGTCCCTCTACTATTTTGAGATATGGTCTCTATGCCTAGGTCCTCAGGGGTTTTTGTCAAGAAGCTATGCTGGATTTTATTGAAAGCTTTTTCTGTACCTAATGATGTAATCATGTGGTTCTTTTTTTAAACATCTGCTGATGTATTTAATTACATTTGTTGTCTTGCAGATGTTGAACCAGCCCTGCATCCCAGGGATGAAGCCTCTTTGGCCATGGGTATGATTTTTGTTATGTGTTGTTGGATCTGATTTGCTAGAATCTTTTTGAGAACAGCTGCATCTATGTTCATCAAGGAAATTTGCCTGTAGTCTCTTTCTTTGTTGGATCCTTACTAGGTTTGGGCATCAGTGTGATATTAGCATCATAAAATGATTTGTGGTGAGTTTTGTCTTTCTCAATTGCCTGAAATATTTTCAATAGGACTGATATCAGCTCCTTCTTGTATGTTTTGTAGAATTCTGCTGGAAAGACATCTGGTCCAGTGCTTGCTTTTTGTTTGTTTGTTTGTTTTTGTTTTTGTAGGTAATTTTCTTATGATGGAGTAAATTTACTAAGTTGTTATTGGTCTATTTAGGGTCTTTATTTCTTCTTGCCTCAACCTTGGAAGGTTGTATGATATCAGAAAGTCCTCCATTTCACTTAGGTTTTCAAATTGGTTTCCATACATGTGTGTATAGTAATCTCTGATTATTTTTTATATTTCCTCAGGGTCAGTTGTGACTTGATCTTTTGCATATAAGATTGTGTTTATTTTGGCTTTTTCTCTCTCTTTCTTGGTTATTTATACCAGGGGTCCATCAATCTTGTTTATCCTTTCAAATAACCAGAATTTTATTCCAATGATTTTTTTTCCTTTGATGTATTTATCTTCTATGTCCCATATTCGGATTTTTCTTTGGTGATCTGGATTCTTCTGCTGAAGTTAGGGTTTTGGTTGTCTTGTCTTTCCAGCCCTCTTAGGTGATTTGTTAGATTGTTAATTTATGATCTTTCTATATTCTTTATGTGTGCTCGTAGAAATATAAATTCTCCTCTTAATCCTGATTTCAAGATATCCCAGAGGTTTTGGTAAGATGTTTCTTTGCTTTCATTAGTTTCCAGGAATCTTTTGATTTTTGTGTTTGACCCAGGAGTTGTTCAGTATCATGCTATTTAGTGTCCATGTCTTTGTGGGCTTTGGGGGAATTTTTATGGTAATATTTATTTTTATTCCGCTATGGTCTGAGAAAGTGCATGCCAGTGTTTTGATCTTGTGAAGCTTTTCTAGGCTTGATTAATGGCCTAGGATTTGATCAATCTTGGAGTACGTTCCATGTGGTTATGGATAGAATGCATAATCTGTTGTTGTTGAGTGGAGTGTTCTGTAGGTATCTATTAAGTCTATTTGATCAAGCATCAAGTTAAAGTTCTGGATCTCTTTATTGATATTGATTTTTTTTTTTTGCCCCAATGAACTACTATCTAATATTGTTAGTGGAGTATTTAAGTCCCCAGGTATGATAGTATTAGAGTCAATATCTTTTTTTAGTTTACTTAGTAGCTGCTTTATAAAAGCTGGTTCTCCTATATTGGGTGCATATATGTTTAGAATGGATATTTCTTTTATCAATATGTAGTGTCCTTCAAATCTCTTACAATTTTTGGTAGCTTAAAGATTGTTTTGTCTGATATTAAGATCTGGACTCCTGCCTTCTTTTGTGATTTGTTCACCCGAAAATTGAGTCCGTGAGTATTGTCTGTAATGAGATGTGTTTTCTAGAGACAGCATATTGTTGGGTGGTGTTTTGTTTTGTTTTGTTTTTTAATCCAGTTTGCCATTCTGTCTTTTCAGTGGTGCATTTAGTCCATTCACATTCAGGTTTATTACTGAAATGTGAGAGTTATGTATCATAAGGCTCATATAAGGCTGCTTTTTTTTTTTTATTTCCTAGCTTTTGTGTTAACATATGTATGTGTTTTCTTTTTTGTGGGTGTGCTGTATGTTCTGTTGCTTCTGTGTTTGTTTGTAATCTCGTGAAGTATATGGTCTTTCAGTCTTTTTTATTCTGTGCACAGCACCTTTTTAAGTGTCTCCTTTAAGGCAGGTCTGGAAGCAGCATATTATCTTAGGGACTGGATGTTTTGGAAGTATTTTAACTCTCTATCACTGGTGAAGTTTAGCTTGGCTGGGTAGAAAATTATTGGTTGAAATTGTTTATCTTTGAGAACATTAAAGATTGAGGTTCAATCCCTTCTACCCTATAGTGTTTCTGCAGATAAATCTGCAGTGATTTTTACTGGTCTTCCCCATTAAGTAGTCTGACCTTTTTCCTTTGTTGTCTTTAAGATTTTTTCTTGTATAGCTACTTTGTGAAGGCATATTACTATGTGTCTAGGGGTTGGTCTTCTCATAAGATGTCTTGCAGGCGTTCTCTGAATCTCTTGTGCTTGTATAGTCATCTCTCTGGCTAGATGAAGAATGTTTTCTTTAATGATCTCAGGAAACATATGTTTCAAGGTGTTTCCCATGTCTCTTTCCACTTCAGTTACTCAGATTATACATAGATTTGACTTCTTGATAAAATCACACATCTTTTGGAGAGTTTCTTCTTTCCTCTTCAGTGTATTTTCTGTATTTTCTAATATAATTAATTAATTAATTTCATACTTTGGTCTTCCAGCTCTGGGATTCTTTCTTCTGCTTGGTCAATTCTACTTCCCATGCTTGTCAGTTTGCTATTTATTTCTTGGATGGAGTACTTTATTTCTGTTATTTCTAAATATGCTTTCTTGATTCTGCCCAACTCCATTACAATTTCATTATGTTTTAGCTTTTGTATTTCTTGATTTTTATTTATTCTGCCCAAATATTCTCTAATCTCTGTAAGTACCTTCTGGGAACCATTGTTCTCAGAGATAGCTATTGTTCATGCTTCAGTAGCTGTTACTTCAGGCACTGACTCTGTTGGGACTCTGAGGTTGCCAGTAATTTTTCTTGGTTTTTCTTCATTTGTAGCAGTTCTCTTATCTTTATCTTTAATTTCATTACTCATTGTAACAGGGAGAAGCAATCACTTCTGATTTTGCTCTACCTTTTGTCCTTTCCTGAGTCAGAGCTCTAGGTTTGTTCAATTATGAAATAGGTTTGGGGGTGGAGCAGTGTTATCTCTTTACAATTTTGAGTTCTTACTTAGGGGTGGGAAAGGGGCCTCAAGAATTCAGGACTTACTGACAGGACACAATACTTGTCATCTGGTGAATGGGCCAGCTGGGATTCACTCTCCATCTCCAAAAAATATGAGCTTATAATTTGTATGTTCGTGTAACCCCTGAGTCCAAGACAGGGTATCAGAGAGAAGAGAGTGGGAAGAAAGTAAAAAGGAAAAGAAAAAGAAAGAGAGAAGAAGAAGAAGAAGAAAAAAAAAAACAGAAAGAACAAAGAAAGAGAAAAGAATGAGGGAAGAAAAAGAAAAACAACCAGTAAAGAAACAAAGCAAGGAAGTGAGACAATCAAACAATTAAAAAGAGAGAAAAAACAAACATACAAACAAAACCCCCAAAAACCTTTTTGGTAGAGATGTCTCAGCTTTAGTTATCTCTTTGAGAGAGGAGTTCCCTCTTGTGGTGGGTTTTGTGACTGTGGATCTGACACTACAGATTCCCTTTTAGCAGATGAAACTTGAAACTGGAGATGTTAGAATCTTCACCCCCTGTTACCTGCAATTAATAGTTCTCCCCACTACTTCTTCAGGACTCTACCTCTGACTACCTCACTGCACTCCCTCCACAGCCCTCATTGTCAGTGTCCAGTCTGGCACTGTTGTGGTGGGAATGGCAATCACTCTGGTAGCTTCTTCCCAAGAAAAACTTTGTTGATTTTAGAAAATGGCACTCAGCTTCTGTGCTCTGGGAAGCTCTAGGATCCAAGCAGAGTGACTGAAGCACCAACCACTTCACCAGAAGAACCCTGACTACTTGCTTCCAAGTCTCCACTCAGTAAGTCACTCACACACCCACTTGCACATAGTCATGCACGTCCACAGACTTACTCACTCACATAGGGACTTGCACAGTCTGACTGACTCTGCTGCCATCTTCTCAGAATCCCCCTCGTTTGTAATTCTTTAATCAAATATGATGTTGGGTATTTTTTCATATGTTTATTTGTCATTTCTGTATATGACATTCAGATCTTTTGCCAATTTTTAAATTAGATATTTTATCATTGAACTTTAAGAGATTCTTTTTGCATATTTTGGATAAAAATCTTTATCACATGTATATTTTTTCTAACATTATATTTCTAATTTCAATTAGAATTTTAATTAAATTTTGATATTTTCTAATATTATATATTATATTATATATAGCTTGCTTTTCCAACCTCCTAACAATGATATTTGCAGAAAAGACATTTTTGTGAGGGCTATTAAGTCTGAAAGGCTGGAGACCCAGGAAAGAATTTACACTGCAATCTTGAGTTTGAAAGAAGCCTGAAGGCAGAATTTTTTTTTTTTTTCTCAGGAAAATCTTTTTCTCTTTAGATCTTCACTCATTGGATGAGACCAGTACACATTATGGACAATGCTCTGCCTAATCAAAGTCTACTGATTTAAATATCAATTGCATCTAAAACTACTTCACAGAAACACCTAGACTGGTGCTTGAATAAAAATTGGGACACTACAGCCTAGTCAAGTTGACACATAAGATTTATCACTAAAGAGGTTGAAGAAAGTTGAAACTCACTTCTTTTCACTTTTCCTCTGAGAGTTCAGACTGCAATCCTCTAACTAGTATTATATTAAATTAACATAAAATTAACTTTAAAACATGTAAATCACTTTTTGCTTAAAAATTTTGAACCACATTACAAAAGCTAAAGTTGTAGCTATTTCAGCAAAAAAGAATAAATAATTAAATTAATGCAGAGCACAATAAAGAGTGACAGTGCCGAGAATGAGTAGTTCTTTGTCCCTGTGAGGACCTGTATGCTTAATAGAAATGTCTATAAATGACAATTGGAAACGAAAGACTTAGAAAATGTTATTATAATAGTGAACATCAAAGACGTCAAAGAGTACTTGAATGTAATATTGACATTTGACTAGAAGCTATCTTTCTTAGGATATTTAAAAATAAAGATTACACTGGGCTTCATGTTAGTTGAAATGTTTTATGTGCCTGAAAATTATGAGGGCATATTTTCAGAAATGAGTGTCATACAGGTGAATATTTGGCAACAAGTAGAATATAAACTGGGGGTAACTGTATTTTTTTAAGTTTGTCATGAGAATCAGTTCATCTATATATAAAGTGTGCCTGACCTATGATAAGCAACCTAACTGTTAGCTAATAATTTTTCTTGGATAACTTATTTCTAAATATCTATCAGACACATAAGAAAATCACTCTTCAACAAAGCATTAATCTGAAGGTGATTACAACATTATTCTTCTTATGTTCTTTCATACCTATAAATAAAATTTAGATTATTAATTTGAGAGTCTACCAACAAAAATCATTATGCTGCTTAGTGTTTTATCATATTCTTCAGTCATAAGAATGGCTATGTTCTCTTGTTTTCAATAATAAGCAGTTTTTATTTATTCACATAATATATTTAAATACTTAACTGATAGTTATGACAACTTCAAAGGTTATTCACGTATAATTAAACATTTAGCTGATACTTATAATAACCTCAAAGGCTTTCAAAAAAGAGGTTCAGACCCTGATTTTCAAGGTATTTCATAGCTCTGAATCCAAATTATCTTTCCATTCAGTTTCCTATGAAAGTAAACCAAACTTCCTGCTTCTCTTCATTTGAACATGTGATTCTTGCCACCTCAAAGAGACAGTTCCTACTTTCACATTGGAAGGCTGAAAGTTCTCATCAATATGGTAACTCTAGGCCATATGCCATTAAGTCAATCACAATCATGTCCAATATTTTATCATTAGTAAAAACCATATACATGGGAGATAAATAGGTGATTTTCTGCTCTGCTTTAGACTTCATTATCTTTAAATAGGCTTAGTAAAAAAGGCTCTAGCTACCCCATGTAGTAGGTGAAGGTTTACAATTTAAAGTATTCACACAGGCCTTGTTCCCTTGCCACATTGGAAATTTCTTGCATGCAAAAATGAAATGGTAATGAAGAAATTCCTGTATGATAAGTTCAAAGCAAAACCAATAGAGAATTACTCACAGTCAGAATATGAGTGACAGAAGAATGAATAAATGAAACATCATCATTAGATGTCATGGAATAATATTTTTTATCAGTAGTATAAACATCTGGTATTTTTTAAGTACAAAATTTTAGACTTGGAAACTTTTTTAGAACAACTTTTGACATTTCCATCAGGGGCTTGCAGTTCCAGGTAAGGTGAAGTAAGCAGATGCTTTCCTTTCTCTCCTAAAGAATACAACTCTAAAACCTATACAGAAAAATAGCACAAATAATTGAGGACTCTGAAAAACAACAACAACAGGTAGTTTGAAGAAGAACATCAAAATCCAACGTACTACCACATCTGTACTAAATTTACCTTTTTTTCTTCCACTTGTATCTCCCTGCCTAAAGTCAACCTAGCTAAGAACCCAGAAAGAACTAAGAAATATGGGGCAGACAGAAAGAGAGATACAGTAATGTTCTATTTTGAGGAGCAGGAAAGGGAACTCCTACAACTCAGAGAAACTGAGAAAGAAGTTTCATTGTCAGTTTCTTTTTTTTTTTTTCATTCTTTTGTGCATAGCTCCCATGCAATCTCATAATGAGAAAAGGAGACTGTAGGAAACCACATTCTAACTGGTAGAAAACCTTTATTTTCATTCAGCAAGACTAGGTTCATGAAGATAAGGGAAAACTCTATTGCTCTTTTGTTCTCTCTCTCACATACACACAAACTCTCACATACACACATGCCCACACACACTCTGTTTCTAGGTATCTGTCTCTGATACTTGGTTGTGAGCATGGTGTGATTACAGAAGGCAACAGTGACTCCTTGCTTACCAAATAAGAGAACTGTTAGAAAAGAAAAAGTACTTGGGTGATAGCATAGGTTGAAAGAGCAACTCCATTAGTTTAACTATGAACTTCAGAGTGGGGTCACCACCAAATTGAACACCTGTGAATCTAATACAAATTAGCATATAAAAAACTTAGACAACTGAACTAATGAGTAGCTGTCCACCCAGGTAACAAACTGACCACACAATGGCACAAAAATGGGACAGATCTGAACAGTACTAAAAAGTCTTTGAAAACTGGACTGATGTTGGAGCATCAGCTGAAAGAATGTTGTATGAAACTTTTAGCCTAAACCTAAGTCATCTCTCTACAACAACAAAAATATCAACATTCTCCATTGAATCTAAACAATGCCTAACTTATTATGTAATATTCAAAGTGTACAAAATACAATCCAAAATCATTCAAGTTATGAAAATTGTGAAGTTGTTAATTTACATGAGAAAAAACAATTAACTGAAGCCAATGATGAGATAACATATATTGTTGAAATTATCTGACAAAGACCCAATAGGTACTGCAAAATTCCTTAAAAGAATAATTGCAAACACTTTTGAAACAAATATTAAATAGAAAGTATTAAAAAATAAAGACATAAGAGAAAAACAAAATGGAAATTACAAAGCTGAAGTACACAATAGCTAAAATTAAGGTCACAAAAATAAATTCAATAGCAAAATAAAAATGACAGAGGACATAATCAGTAAACTTAGAAATAGATCAATGAAAAACATCCAGTGTGAACAAGAGAAGGAAAATAAGATTTTTTAAAAATGTTTTAATAGGACCTCAAATGCCTGTGGAACAACACCAAAATAATCTGATATTAGTGTGATTATAGTACCCAAAGATAAGATAATAACTGTTATGGAGAAGAAAAATTGAAGAAATAATGACATAAAATATCCCTAGTTCAGCAAAAGACAGAAACCTACAGATTCAAGAAGTGAAGCAAACTCTAAATAAAATAAACATAAGAAAATGTATACCCAGATAAACTGAAATCAAATTGCTACTAACTAAAGACACAGAAAAAAGCAAAAAACCCTTAACAGAATTTTGAGCAGCAATTCAAATGACTGTAGGCCTTTAATCTAAATAATATTGCCCAGAAAAGTTAGCACACAATTTTAAAATGTTGATACAAAACAACTATAAATCCAAAATTCTGTGCTCAGTAAAAATATAATTCAAGAATAAAAGGAAAATCAAACATTTTCTAATAAAAGGAAACTAAGAGAACTTCATAGCCAGAAAACTTGCTCTACAAAAATGTCACAGAGACTTCTTCAACTAAAGGAAATTATATCAGACAACATACAAATCATTAGAAATTTAAAAAGATCAACAGAAATGGTAAATATCTGAATATAAATATACTGTACTTGTCTTTTCACACTGAATTATTTAAGTTTTATGCAATAATTGAAAGAAAAATAATACATTGTCACATTGGCTTTTCAACATGTGTGGATATAATATATCAGAAAACTTGCATTATTGGGGGAGAACAAAGGAGCCGATACGGTAGTATAGTGCATTTTTACATTTAAATTGAAGTGGTAAATTATTGTATCCATATTACCTTTGAAAAGAGGACTTTTGTAATTCCTGAAGCAATCATTTAAGCAATTATAGAAACAGATTTTTGTCAAAATCAAAGTGATAAATTAAAAATAAAATGCTAGAATACTCAAATCACCACCAAAGAAAGCAGAAGGTAGAAAGAGGAAAACAAGAAATAAAAGGAGACAACACACACACACACACACACACACACACACACACAAATACTACAATAAAATGATCTACCTGATTCCAAATATCTCAATAATATTAAGTATAAATGATCTAAATATATCTACTAAAAGACATAGATTGTCAGATTGGAGTAAAAAAAAAAAACCCTAAATATATGCTGTTCACAAGAATCACACTTAAATTATAAGGTTATAAATAGGTTAAGAATAAAACAATATATAGGTCAATTGAATGAACAGAAAACTCAGAAATAAATCCATGCATATTTAGTCAACTGATTATCTAAAACATGTCAATAATATATAATAGGGAAAGAACAACCTCTTCAAATGGTTGAGAAAACCAGAAATACACATGCAAAGCACTAAAATTAAACAACTATTTTATACCATACACAAAAAATAATTTTAAATGGATCAAAGATTTCAACATAAAACCTGAAATCTTTTAGAACAATGGGAAAAAATTACATTGATATTTGTTTTGTCAATAATTTTTGGATATCACATCAGAAAACAAATACAAAAATTAACAAGTGGAAGTAGTCAAACTAAAATGCTTTTCCACAGCAAAAGAAAGAGTCAACAGACTAAACAGACAACCCATGAAATGAGAGAAAATATTCGCAAATGGTAGATCTAGCAAGAGGTTAGTGTCCTAAATATGTAAAAAAAAATTACAACTCAATAATAAAAAGATAATAACCTGATGTTTTAAAAATGAGCTAACATCTTAAGAAACATCTTTCCAAAGAGACACACAAGTGGCCAACAGGTATGTGAAAAGGTGCTGAACATCACTAATGATCTTAAGAAATGCAAATCAAATCCACAATGAGATATCACCTTGCACTTGTCAAGATGTGTATTTTAAAAATATATAAATCAATAAAAGGCAACAGGTGTTGACAAGAATGTGGAAAAACTGGAAACCTTCTACATTGATGATGGAAATGCAAAATGATGCAGCCACTGTAGAAAACAGTATGAAGGTTTCTCAAAATATTAAAAATACATCTATCATATTGTCTTTGTTTAAGTGTTACTATAAAGGAATACTTGAGGCTGGGTGGTTCATAAAAGCCTTTTTCACTCATTGTCATGGATAGTTGGAAAGTTGAAGATTTGGGTTGCTTCCAATCATGGTGGAAGATGAGGGTGCAGCAGTTTGTGCAGAGATCATACAGTGAGAGCAGTTGCAAGAGAGAGTGGAAAGGTGACAGGCTCTTTTTTTTACCAACTATCTCTAATGGGAACTAGCAGCCTGAGACTTCCCTCATTTCTGAGGGGGGACATTGATCTATTTATTACAGGTTATAAAGAGATCTGTCCCCATGACCCAAATATTTCCCACTGGTGAATACTTCTCACCATTGCCACACTGGAAATTAAATTTCAACATGAGATTTGTTAGGGACAAACTATATCCAAACCATAGCACATAAGATCCAGCAATCCCACATCTGAGTATTTATCTAAAATAATTGAAATTAGAATATAAAAAGAGATATTAGCATTCCTATTTTAATTGCTGAACTATTACAGTAGCAATAGCATTATGAGCAACCAATCTAACTGTCCATCAACAGATGAATGGATAAAGACAATATGGTATATGCATACAATAAAATATTATTAAATCTTTAAAGATAATACATTTCTGTGACATGTGATAATATGGATAAACCTTGAGGATATAGTAAAATGTGTCAGTCACAGAAAGATGAATACTGCATAATTCTACCTAAATGAGGTATATAAAATAGTCAGATTCATAGAATGAACAGTGGAATGGTGTTTTCCAGGAAATGAGAGAAGGAGAAAATGATAAGTTACTAATCAAAGGACATAACACTTCAGTTAAGCAAGATGAATAAGCTATAGATCTATTGTATAACATTGTACAATAAAAATGTATTGGACTCTTAAAAATATGTTAAGAGGATATATCTCATGCTAAGTGTTCTGATGACAGTGAAAGAAATGTTTATTAAGAATGTAAACTGATGGAAAAGACTATACAATGCAAAGACTAATAAAAGGAAATTTGGACAGGCTATATCATTATTAAATATGAATTGAGTAAATAAATTTACAAATGATAGCAATAGACATAGGGATACTACATATTGAATGAAGTTTCAATTATCTAAAAATATGTTACAATATTAAAAATGTATTTACCTAACAACAGAGTTTCAAAATACATGAAACAAAAGTTGACAGAGCTGAAAGGAGAAATAAAAAATTCACAATTATAGTAGGACACCACAAAATTCATTCTTCAGTAATAGATAAAACTAGTAGAAAAAAATCAACAATTGTATAGAAAAACTGAACAACAACATCAACTGACCGACTATAATTGACATTTATAGAACACTCAACATCACATTATACATTCTTTTCAAGTGCACATGGAAAATTCAACCTGCTAGACTACATCCTTGGTCATAAGACTAACATTAACATAATAAAAAGACTTGAAGTAAAAAATATGATCTTTGAGTATATTGGAATTAAACTAAAAATTAATAATAGAATGACAACAGAAAATTTTCTAATAATTTGGAAAGTCAACAATAGGACCCTAAAAAATGGGTAAAAGAGGAAGTCTCAGAAAATAATTTAATGAAAATAAACATAGAAATGCAACATGTTAAAATTTGTGTGATACAACTGTGGAAGTACTCAGAGAGAATTTGTAACTTTGAATGCCTATACTATATCAATCATTTCAAATTAATAATATAAGAGAACATCTTGAGAAACTAGAAAATAAAGGACAACTTAATATCAATGAAGAAGAAAGAAAATAATAAATATAAAATAATCAATAATTTTAAACAATAAAATTGGAACAAAAGCACAATAAAATCCGTTTTTTAAAAAGTTGTTTATTTGCAAGGAGCAGTGAAACTGGTAAACTACTAGCAATATTAACAAAAAAAAATTCATGTCAGGAGTGAAAGTGAAAGAACTATCACTACAGATTCCAAAGTGATGTTATTAAAAGGACAATAAGAACATTAATACAGATCACAAGGTACTATTTTAAAAACTATAATAAGAAAATATTACAAATAATTCTATGCATATATATTACAATATAGCTAAAACAGACCGACTCCTCAAAAATCACATCTATTAAAATTTATTCAAGATAAACTAATAATTTGAAGTCTTATAGCTATTAAATAAATTGAGTTTGTAGCTAAAATCTTCCAGAAATAATTATCCATGCACACGTTATTTCACTGATGATTCTACTAAACATTTAGAAAATAAATAGCACCAATTCCACAACATTCCTTCTAATAAAAGATGAGGAAGAATAGAAAACATCTCCCAAGTCATTTTATAAGGCTAGAATTGCCCTGAGACAGAGACAGTACAAAAACAAACTAAACAAACAAAAAAACTATAGACCAATGTCTTTCATAAACATAGAAACAAAAATCGTCAACAAAACATTATCAAATAAAGTCAACCTATAGATAAAAAGAATATTATGTTTGACCAAGTGGAGTTTACCCAGTAAATATAAGACTGACTCAATATTCAAAAATCAATCAATATATTCCATCATATTGAAAATTTAAAGAAGTACATTATTATCTCAACGTGCTGGAAAGCAATTGAAAAATTGCAACTTCCATTCTTGGTTAAAAATTATTAGCAAATTAGGAATAGAAGCACACTCTCTCAACCTCAACCTGATGAAATGTATCTATACAATACAGTTAACATCATATTAAGTGGTAAAATTGAATTTTTCTCTTAATGTCTGTAAAAAAAAAAAGGCTATCTACTCTCACCACTTTTAGTCAACATGCAACATTCATCACTTTTATGATATAGTGTTCAGTAATTTCTTTATAATTCATTTTGTAATACAAAATAAATCCTTATTTTCTTACATTCATATTGAGGCCAAAAGATTGATAAACATGATTGATTGGAACCTGGTAATGACAAATTGGGGACTAACATGTGTCACCACCTGACTTCTCCATAGCTAAATTCTACCTATCATTCAAAGATATCCCAATGCTACCTCTTCCATAATCTTTTACCTACAAGGTGTTTTCACTACTCTAAAAACATTAGCCTTATGCAATTGTTTTTGTATATTCTTATTTTTTTGAAATTTATTTTTCTTACTGGCATGGTGTGGACACTCACAATATATCTCCATGTCTTAGTAGTCTAACTATTTCAAAGACTAAATCTAAGCCAGTCATCTCTACTGCCAAAAATACACATGGGCCTAAAAACTAGCAGGTTACCAAAGTTTATTTAATGATAAATAAATGAGTACATTGAACACCTTTCTCTGCCTCACTCCCACAAGTTTACAGAATTTGACCTCTTGTATTCTGTTACCAATATATTTTTCCTCATTGACATTCACCTGAAATTCTCAAACAAAGATGCATTTCAACCAATTGGTTGAAATGAGCTGTCGCTTCTCTGATGCTGCTGCAATTTTTGTATTATATAATTTGGACTTTATTGATGATAAAACACATTTTTTCTTCATCACATGTCTATCATTCTCCCCTACTCTTGCATAAGCTCCTTGAAAACAAGGACCACGGTGTGTGTGTGTGTGTGTGTGTGTGTGTGTGTGTGTGTGTGTATCTTTATAAACAAGTTCACAGCAAATATGTGTTGGGTACTGCCATGATTTGATTTCGTCATTGAACCTAAGAGACCATCTATTTGTTAGACAAAATATTGACACACCATAATTTTTCATTTTTAGAGATTGTTCTTTCATTCTTTGTTTCTTTCTTTTTTTTTTTTTTTTGAGTTGGAGTCTCACTCCGTCGCCCAGACTGGAGTGCAGTGGCCGCTCCCGGCCACCGCAGCCTCGACCTGCTGTGCTCCGGGATCCTTCCGCCTCAGCCTTCCAAGTAGCTGGAACTACAGGCACGCGCTACCACGCCCGGATAATTTTTTGATTTTTTATTGTAGAGATGAGGTCTTGCTTCCCAGGCAGGTCTCGAACCCGCGGGCTCAGGCAATCCACTCACCTCAGCCTCCCAAAGGTGCGGGATAACAGGCTGAGTCACCGAGCCTGGCTTCATTCTTTGTTTCTTAAATATGGTTTTTGTTCCAAGTATGTTCTATATTGGCTCAGGAAAGCCAGAATAAGCTTTTCTCTTGCACTTCTAAAGTTTCTGTTCTGAATATAAGACCATCTGTGCCAACAATGTGAATAGGTAAAATCTTACTTTAATCCACCTCAAAAAATTTATTTTGATAAAATAATTATTTAAAGTGTTTTCTAAACCTTTTCTTCTACTGCCTTGTGGTAGCGACAAATTCCTATCAATAAAGAATATAATTGTTGATGTCTTTGTTCCTTTCTTCTGACTTAAGCCAAGTTGGACTATTCTTACACTTAAAACAAAGGTACTAATAGCACACTGAGTGGTTATTTGCTATGTAACAAAATAATCTTTCTTGGTAAATGGGAATTTAAGGGAGATTATTTTGTAATACTTTCCTAAAATTTTTATTAATACTAAAACCTTCTGATGCTTCTTTCTATACTATGCAATATGAATTTTTTAAAATAATTCTGACTTTATTAAAAGTTATTTTTTAGCCATATAATAACTTAAATTACATCCCGTAGGTTTAAACTCTAACTGGAGTTTCTAAGACTATTCAAAATTCAAAGTTGCATTCTGAACAGATTGCACAAGCTAGTTGATGAAACTTGAGCTAATTACACTAATGTTGACAAATGTACTGGCACAAAAACAAATGTCACATTTTTCAAAAAATTACACCTCTTCAAAAGATGCTAAACAGATTCAGTGATTTGTGGGTGTAACTAAGCTATTTGTGCAAAAACTGTTTTGAAAATTCTGATTTAAAATACAAAAAGTACAAATACAGTATGAGTACTTACATGCAATATTCAAATGTATTTTAATAAAATATTTGAAGTTTTGAAACAATAAGGAAATTGCTATATTTGGCACTGGAACATTATCTCTATGTTGTTTTAATTCTTGTATCATACATAAAAATAAAATATTTCTATCTTAAGAAATGCATTTATGGATTTTAAAATGCATTAGTATGGATATTTGAATTAAAATGCATTTTTTTGGAGATTTGAATCTGTACTCTCTCAGAAACAATATTTCTTATACATTCAGTCACAAATATGCTTACATTTTCTATCACTTGGCAAAACAGCTAGTGTGTGCTAAAAGTTCTGTGCTAGACATTGTGCTAAAAGTTTTAAGTAAATGATCTAATTTTATTTTTCTGGTAGGCTTGCAAAGAAGAAATCATTATCTCCTTTTTAAAGATGGAGTCTCTGAGAATCAAGGAGATTAAATGACTCACTCTAACTAACGGGACTGGAATTTGATCCAAGATCTCCCAGGCTCTCAAGTTTCTATATCCCATGCTACCCACCACGAATGCAAATGAATAGTGTTTATTTGAGTATTCTGTATCCAAAATGATCAACTTCCTTCTATTTTACATTCAAAAAAACATTTCAGTGATGTTTCCAGAATATGTCAATGATTCCTTTAGAGTTGGGATTTGTCCTTTATTTGTTGTTTGAAACTAGCCCTGATCCCTGTTATGTTATCTTATAAGAGGCCCATCTATGCTAGATATATTCACTATTGCTTCAGTAATTAGTCTTGTCTGACACCCATAGATTTTTAATTATAAAATTTTAAATGAATTAGAAATATTGATGACATAAATCAAACTTGCAATTAAAAAATTAAAAAGTAATTTTAAATAACAAAAGTTATGTTAGCTATATACCAAAATTCTGGAGAGATGAGTAATCTTATTAAAAAAGACTGTTCTTGCCCAGCCTCAGAAGGATAGGATTCATTCCATCAAGATATCATTTGCCCTATAATCAGGGTTTGAAATGGTCATTTTGTCAGCATCAACTTAAAACAACTAAAGTTTCTAAGATGGCATACTGTAGTCATTGAAAAAGGTTATTGTTTGACCTATAAATACCATCTACAAACCAATATTAAAGCTATAAATAAAATGCTAGCTTTTAAAGTTGACACCTATTATGAGTCAGTTTAATTTTTTTATTTATTAAAATCTACTTTCTAGATTTTCCCCTTGTCTCTTATTTATTTGAATAATTTATCCAAATATTAATTATTTGGATAGTTTAATTTATCCAAATATTAGTTATTTGGATAGTTTAGTTTATCCAAATATTAATTATTTGGATAGTTTGGATTGTGGACACTTTATATTTTAGTACCTGACTCTCTGACCTCTAATTTAATATAAAATTGATTCACTCTTTCCTACCTACATAAGTTCTTGTAGACTTTTGTCCCTTCTGAATTTCTGGCTTGTGCTAGATTTTTGGAGCTGTGAGACTTCTCAAATATCACTCAGTGTTCTTACCTTCCGGGGAAATCTTCAGATCTTAGCCATTACAAGCTAGTTGTATTAAGCTGAAACATCTTTCTGTTTGACAGGCATATATGTCCATAATGAAGTAAGAGCATTGGGACTAGAATGTCATACAAGTCTTCTACATACAAACCCTCAAGTTGTGAACATTCAAAGGTGCAAATGTTCATGTGTATGTCAAATCACGTAAGTTAGTTCACATTTCTGGTGTACATTCACATAAGTGCATCTTCTACATGTGATTGTGCTTTTGTGTACTTTACTGTATGGTATTGTATAGAGCACAGTAGTACAGTTTCTTTATTTCAAGTCCAGGATGTCTGAAACAAGTGTAAAAGCAGCAGTGATATAGCTGGTACTGCAAAGAAGTACACAGCAATAAATATGGAAACAGTGAAAATAATTTAGAAAGTAGAACAAGCCAAAAAATGGTAGACATTGCTCATTCTTGTAGCATAAATTGTTCAACCATTGGTACAATTCTAAAGAACAAGAACGAGATCATAGAACATATCTGCTGTGTTGATATTGTTGACAATAATATTGAAGAAGGCTGGAAAAGGTGACGGGGGAGATAGAGAAACTTCTCAGTGGGATGCAGGATTAGCATCAGCGTTGGGTCCCACCCAGCTGAATGCTGATTCAAGAGAAAGCTAAAAGCCTTTATGAAGACTTAAAGAAGAAACACAGCAAAGAATCAGAGGGTACCTCTTTTAATGCCAGCCATGGCTGGTTTTATTGGTTCAAGGCCAGAACCAACCTTTACAATGTAAAAGTAAGTGGCAAGGCAGCAAGTGTGGATATGTTAGCTGCCCGGAAATTTCCTGAAATGCTTCAAGAAATTATTGATGAAGGCACGTATCTACTGGAACAGGTTATTAATGTTAATGAGACAGGACTGTACTGGAAGAGAATGCCAGACTAAAGTTACATTAATAGGGAAGAAAAGTTGATGTCAGGCTATAAAGCAGCAAAGGATAAGCTAACTCTGTTGTTTGGTGGCAATGCTTCTGGCAATATGAAGCTAAAGCCTCTCTTAGTTTATCATTCAGAGAAACCAAGAACCTTTGAAAACCTAGGCAAGGGCTCTCTTCCTGTTGTGTGGATGAGTAACCCCAAAGTTTGGGTTTACACAGGTCATTTTTCCAGGACTAGATTTTTCAGCACTTTATCCCAGAGGTAGAGAAATATTGCATGGAGAAGGACATCCCATTCAACATTATTTTGGTGCTCAACATTGCTCCAAGCCATCACCCAATTCATGGACAACTTTCATCCCAATGTCAAAGTAGTTAATTTGCCTCCAAATATTAATACTACGTTGCTTATCCAAACTATGAACCAGAGAGTTATAGACACCTTCATGAAATTTTATTTACATCACACTTTTTGTCAGGCAGTAAAGTGAATGATGCAACAGCAACAACCTTGCAACAATTTTGGAAGGACTATAACATCTACAAGGTCATAAAAATCATTAACTTTGCTGGATGTGAGGTTACAGCTGCCTCCAGGAATGGAATTTGGAAGAACCTTTGCCCACAGTTTATTCAAGATTTTCACAGATTGGAGAAGGTAGATGAGGCATCCAAAGAGGCCTTCAGCAACTTAGTGACCCTCAGTGAGAAGCTGGAGTTAGATCTGCAAGAGGGCAACTTCATTGAACTCCTTGCTGTGTACCACAAGGAGCTTACTAATGAAGACCTGGCGGAATTGGAGGCCCAGAGAAAAGACAAAGAGAGACAAGAGGAAGAAGTAACTAAAGAACCAAAGAGATTCATGATGCAGAAAACAGAAAGGAGATTGTCTTTATTTGAGGAGGCACTATTTTTGTGTTTTTGAGGCACAGGACCCAAATGTAAGATGGTACACAAAGGTTGCAGCAGACATTCAGAATGCAATCCGGTGCTACCATGTCAATTATGATGAGGAAAAGAGAGTTATTACCCTGACATCATAGAATTGTTTCTTCAAGAGGGTAGACAGCAAGGAACCAGAACCTGTGCCATCAATGTTAGGTATGAGTGAAACTGCAGCTTGTCCTCTGTCTCCTATTGCTAATAATCCTCTAATAGTCCTTCATTTCTACTTCTACCATCTCCCACCTCCCCTTCCTTCTCAGTCAGTAACTCTTCTTGCCTGCCTGTTCATTTAATACCAGTCCCTGTATGCTTGCTGTTGTACTATATTGTACTACTGTACTTTTCAAGGTACTACAAGATTTAAAATGTTTATTTTTTGTGTTTGTTTTTTATGTCTTATTTGTGTGAAAAGTATTATAAACCTCTTACAGTACAGTACTATATAGCCTATTGTGTTAGTTCAGTACCTAGGCTAATTTTGTTGGACTTATTAACAAACAGGACTTATGAGCACTCTCTCAGAACAGAACTCATTCATATCTAGGGCACTTACTGTAATGTGAACTCATAAGTTAAAAAAAATTTTGGATTTCTTAAGATCAAAATTTAAAGTTTTAGAAAAATATGTAGATTTAGTTCTTTGAAATCTTCACTTGGGCTTTTAAGTGATTAGATGAAAACAACACTCAAAGAGACTTTAAGTTCAGTGAACTAAGTATATTATTTCTACTTTTTATGAATTTGTCTAAAGATCATTAATTGACAGTTATTTAGCATACCTATGTGGTATTTATACTTTACTGTTTTTATAACAGGGCAATTTTCCATACTCCCTGAGAGAGTTGAAGAGAAGGCTATTTATTTTCCTATTGTTCTTCTCTATTCATATCCAAAACCAATTTTTAAAAATATTTTCATTGCTTATTTAGACCATGTTTTGAATTTTGAATTGTATTTTTATTTTAACTAAATAAATTATGATGTTTCCGGGTAATATTAGTATTCTATTTTTAAATAGTCTAATATTCAGCTATTTTCTGGAAACAATGTAATATATAAAGAGTAAAGGGCTTGGGGGAAAAATGAGTTCAAATTTTGGAATATGACTCACTTGGTACTAGATATCAAGTTAGTTTTTTGACCTTCTTTGAGTACTAGTTTACTTGTTTAAAAATGGAACAGTATTCTCTGTCTAAATTTCAATTACACAAAATCTTCTCAAATTATAACATGCATCATATCGAAAATCAACATTCTTAATTAACACTATACAAGTTTAATAGAATGCTAATGAAAAAACTACTGAAGTGAGGAATTTTGTTTTTACATAACCAAATTATAGAAGGAAAAACTTATGATTGATATGGATTCAGGTGTATCTCTATGGGATAGCTTACATTTCACAGCTGTTTCATCCACTTAGCATCAATCATATTCTCTTTCTTTGTTCTTTATTATTTATCTGAGTTTGGTGAGTGTGTTGTGAGCAAAGCTGAATTCTCATATTTAGTTTGTGTGGCAATGAATATGGAGTTATTGGAAGGTTATTTTCTAATTGATTATATTATAAGATGAGAAGTCAAAAGCATACCAAATAAATCACCTTGGAGCAAAGACAATGTCTGTAAAAATGGATAAGGCTTTCAAGGTCATTTATGAAGTTCCACTATCTGGTGAATGTATTTCAGAATTTATTCAATTATAGACAGATTAACATGTGTGATTATAGCTGTGATTTCACTTCTATATAAAAAGTGGAATATCTTGTCATCCAGATGTTTTCAAATATATGTTATCATGTAGGGACAACATCTGGATGAACATTTTATTTTCTAATTGTAGTTGTTTTTATTTCTCTTCCAAATATTTAGGCATTTTATAGGGATAATCTAGATACTAAAGTAGCCATAGTGCATAGGAAATCATTATCTTTGCTAGACATTGAAAATCTCTAGACTATTGATTTGTACAAATGGAGATCCAGAATAAATATTTACTGTAGATAAGTAGGCTGATAAAAACATAAGTGTTGTGATTACTTTATAAAACTTAATTATATAAAACATGGGTATGAAAAATATAATAGATTATTAGTAGAGATTCACCAGAGTGGGATCTGCTCTGCTTTTGAATCATATGTAGTTCATTCAGATCCTTAAGTGGAAGATTACTTGTATCCTTAAATTGTAATTTTAAAGACCCACATGGCTAAATATACACATTATTTTAAAAATAACATTAGAAAGTAAACCTTTACATCATATTTTGTCATCAGTAACTCAGATGGAATCGACACATGCTGTCTTTACCTCTGTAGTAGTCCCTTCTCCAATTTTATCCTTCACTTTATTTGATTTTACTATAGAGAATAGCAAAGAGTTGAGTTTGCTTTTTGATATTTGTTTTATATTAAAAACAGAACTATCAGTTCTGTCACTCCATTCATTGCTCTTCTAGTAGTTTAAAATCAGAATAGTAGAGATATAATAAAACACCTTATACTTTCTTCTGACATTTATTAGTCTAACTAGTTTAGTGAGCTCATACACTGACTGGTAAAAAAAAGTACTTTATATTCCAATAGACATGGCTATAAATTGTACTGAAAAGGTAAGACCAGAATTTGCTCAAGTAGTGGCCCTACCATTTTGAGGCTATGGACATCTCTTTTATTTCTTTATGCATTTGTATTTAATTGACCAAATGTTAATTTGGGTAAAGTACCTAATGTAAAAGTTATGAATTAGAAGTATTCACTTTAAATACGACTCACAAAGTAGGCAACTTACAAAAGTTTATCCAGTGTTTGGAGTGATACTGTAGTGATGACCAAAATAATAAAGTCAACCTTTAAACAGGTAAATTTTGGCAACATATAGTCATAGCACACAGGTGGTTCAGTAATAATTCCCATACCTGTTTATTTTATGTGTTTGAAAAATAATCGGCCAGGCACGGTGACTCAGGTCTGTAATCCCTGCACTTTAGAAGGTAGAGACAAGAGGATTGCCTGAGTCCAGGGGCTCGAGGCCAGCCTGGGCAACTTGGTGAGACCTTGTCTCTACAATAAATCAAAAAATTAGTTGGGCGTGGTGGCACATGCCTGTGGTTCCAACTACTTGGAAGGCTGAGGCGGAAGGATCACCTGAGTCCAGCAGGTTGAGGCTGTGGTGGGCAAGAATGTGCCACTGCACTCCAGCCTAGGCAAAAGAGTGCGACTCCTACTCAAAAAAAAAAAAAAAAAGAAAGAAAGAAAGAAAAATAATAAATACTATTACAAGCTTTTAAACTAACCAAGATATTGGGGAAATAAGTGAGAAACTCAGAATTCAAGGCATATTTGTTCAAAGAGACACAAGTTTTAGCTAAAGAAAAATTATTGGACTCACTCTTTGTAACCCTAACATCTAAAGTAAAGTACAAATTCAGAGAAAATTCAGTTAAGACCCTGCCCCTGTTTACAATAATCAGATTGGTCAATATTTTTTAGTTTCTCATCCTTAATTAGCAGAGCTGTCCAAACTGTTTTGGTAAAGCTCTCTAGAGGAAAATAGAATGTAAACTCTTTCTCATGTTATTAATGCTTGTTTTATAGATGATGAAGTATGAAATGATTGATCATGTACTATAATGATGGATAAGGACAATTTCTGGAAAGGTCAAACCTATTAAATAAATCTTAGAATATATTTTAAAACATCTTATCTGCCTCACTGGAGCATGGTAACTCTTTTCTATGACAGGTGGCCTTCACATCAGAGGAGTAACAGCGGTGGCAAACAATAGGCATTCATACTTCACTAAAAGAGTGGTGGAGAACCGAGTGAGGGTTGTGCAATTATCAGTGCTAAAGAGGTTATGCTGAATAGAACAAAATAAAGACCTTGACTACAGCTACATAATCCTGAAACATTCCAATAAAAAGTAATGCAAAGCCAACAAAGCAAAACATAAACGAACAATAAATAACTCTTTTAAACACCAGATATTTGTGTATGTGGTAACATACAAGTATTCAAAAAACTTATTTTTAACATCATACAAAAAATACAAATAATAGATCTTTAAAAAGCAAAAGAAAGTACAACATTTTTGTCAAACACACTTTTTTTTAAAAAGCAGGATTTATTGAGAGGACAGAAAAACTTCCACAGTGGGAGGGGACTTGAGGGGGTTACCCCAAACACAAATTTTTATGATATATTCAAAAGAATTATTTCTACCAACTTAGGATAAATTTGACTTCAACTTAACAGAATTATATAAGCATAAAACTGGAAGGAATATTCACGCTCATTTGATAAATCCAATGCATATTTTTAAAATTAGTTTTCATTTTGTCATACAACAAATTAGTCATTTCTCCTATCTTCATTTATAACTTAATAGGAATGATTTTCTTAGGTTTAAATTATTTGTGAAAGCTAGCATGTGAGTAGTATTCTATTGTATGCATTTATCAGCATTCATACATTTAAGAATCATCTTTGGGAACACTCTTTATTTCCCAAATTTCAATTTTTGTAGTTGCTCAAATAGGTTAAAATATTTCACATTGCCATATTTTGCATTGGCTCCTTTTCTGCCTGTAGATTTCTATTTATACTTTGTAGCCCTGGAAATTGTTCTCTGATTCTTTGTAACTTAATCCAAATATCACCTATTCCATGAAGTCTTTCTAGCCTTTCCCAGATAGGGTCAGGTTCTCCCTTATGTTCTCACAATGTTGTTTTATGTATGTTTCTTGCATAGCATTCAACACACTTCAATAATTACTTATTAAATATCTGTCCCTTCTACCAGACTCCTAACTCCTGAAGATCTGGTTTTATAGGACAATAATTTGTACAAAGGGAGACCCAAAATAAACTGGAATTATCTATTTTGGAGGGTGGGCCCTTTGTAGTACAGACTTACCCCACTAGGTAAGTGTTGTAGGAACCCATCAGCCTTAGTGTACCAGCTAGTGTTGTTGTGAGAGGCTGCATTCCACTTCATTGACGTTTTTTCCCTGAAGATTCTTTCAACCCATTTTCCTATTTCATGAAGGGTGATTTATGAGTGCACCTGCCCACACTATGCTGAGTGTTCAGCAGTTTTTAACCAAAAGTGGCATCATCTCCATGCCTCACCCTCTCTATTCAACCAATCTTGCTCCAAGCAACTTTTGTTTTTTGTTTCCCCAGATGAAAATAGTCCTCAAAGGGAAACATTTTGCTGATGTGGAAGAGGTGAAAAAAAATTGTTTTTAGTAGTTGCAGAAGTGTCTTGAGCCCAGCTCGGTGGCTCAGCCTGTAATCCCACACCCTGGGAGGCTGAGGTCAGTGGATTGCCTGAGCCCGCGGGTTCGAGACCCGCTTGGGCAACTTGGTGAGACCTCATCTCTATAATAAATAAATAAAAATTAGCTGGGTGTGGTAGCGCATACCTGTAGTTTCAGCTACTTGGAAGGCTGAGGCGGAAGGATCACTGGAGACCAGCAGGTCGAGGCTGCGGTGGCTGGGAGCGGCCACTGCACTCCAGTCTGGGTGACAGAGTGAGACTCCAACTCAAAAAAGAAAAAAAAAAAGAAAATGAAAAAGTGTCTTGATAGGTGTATTGCATCAAGTGGAGAGTACTTTGAAGATGACTGAAGTTAAAAAATATAAAAATAAATATGTATTTTTAAAATAAATAAATTCTGCTTTTCTTGGCATTCTTCCTCATATATATGTAAAACCTAAAACAGCAATGAAAATATAATATACATTTAGTTTATAAATGAATGTGTGAATGACTTAAAGAAACTTCATAGGAACTTTCATAGAGAATGTTGTTACACAGCTATAATAATGATAAGCACATTGCTACCACAACCACAGACATTCAAATGTCTTGCATATATTAGTTTCCTATAGAAGTCTCAACAAATCAGCATACATTTAGTGGGTTAAATAATACAATTTTGTTTTTGTTTTTTTTTTTAGTTCTGAAAGGTACAAATCTGAAAGCACCTTAACTGGGGTAAAGTCAAGATATCTGCAGGACTGGTTCCTTCTGAAGACAGAAGGAAAAAATTATTTTCTGACTTTTTCCAGCTTCTGATGGTCACCTGTACTCCTTGGCTTGTAGCCTTTTCTTCCAAGTTCAAAGTACATCACTCTACTCTGTGTTTCCATTATCAGATCTCTTGTTCTTCTTCTTCTGACTCCTCCTGCATCCCTCTTCTAAGAATCATTATTACATTAGTACTCACATGAATAATTTAGGCTATTCCACCTCCCCCAATCTCAAAATCCTTAATTTAATCACATCTGCAAGGTTCCTTTTTGACAGATAAAATAGCAATGACAGGTTCTGGGTATAAGACACGGAAATTCTTTGAACTATTATTCAGTCTACCTCTACTACTTTGTTGCATTCTGACAGTGATTTATACAAACATAGTCTAAAATTTTTTAATGCTATAACTCCACCATTACATGACCTAACTGCTTTAGTGTGATTAATATCCATGGCAGAAAATAAGTGTTTTTCTCTACAACAGAACTTTTCAAACTTTTTTTTTTTTTTTTTTTGGAGGGGCTTCACTATGTGAGCAAACAAGGAGAACACAGAACAAAAAACTTTTCTTTAAAAAGAATTATTTTGGGAAAAGCTGTTATATATTAAGCAAATAAAAAAAAACTACTAAGATTGGAGTGAAGGATCAAGAGTTCTTTTTGGCCCCCCCTCTGCCACTGTATTAGCTTTTAGTGCTTCCATGGAGGCCAGAGAAATGAAGAACATAGTTTGAAGAATGCTAAACCCATATTCCATGTTTAAAAATTACGTTTACCACTAACCTTGTTGATCTGATTTCCTTGTAACTCAGATAATATGTGTTTCAAGCAGTTGAGCTCTATTTGTTAAGTATTTTAAACTCATGTGGACTAGAAAACTTGACATAAATTAAAACTAGAAAACTTCTTAGATTTTTTAATCTAAAAAATATATAAAAATTGATTTGGTGAAGTAAAGTATTATTTAAACATGTGCAATATCATAGTTAGTGATTTCAGAAAGGAAATCACTATTTAACGGTAGTCTTATTTAATGGTAGTCTTTCCATTAAAACGAGCAGTTTTTCATGCTCATATGGTCTTGAGATTATTGATGTTACAGATATGGGATCTCTACATAGCAGTATTTTTAAGTCATCCTCATTCTTACATCTCCTTGGCCTTCAAATGAATTCTGTCAAGTATGTAGGGTAAGTGCTATTCTCCCCATTTACAGATAGAAAAAATCTCATTTTCAGTAAGTCAAATGTTTTCTCACAAAGATATTTTGATTAATTTATTCATGTTTATAATAATGCTATCTTAAAGAAACTCTCTATTAAAAAAAATACTGAGTGATCTTTCATAGAAACAAAGAACTGTCACATGTTCTCACTCATAGGTGGACCTTGAACAATTATAGTAATACTATAAGAAAAGGATTGCCAGTAGTGGGAAACTTCCAGAAGGGGAGTGGGGAAGTGGGATTGGCAGTAGTGGGAGTCTGCCTGGGGAAGGGGGGGGGCACACACCTCATCAACAAGGGTACCTGATAATGAACATTTGTATACCTAACCCTGAATTGTACCCCACATGTTTAAAATAAAATTAAAAGTTAAAAAAAATCACTGAGAAAACGATGTCTGAAAGTACAGAGTCAAATTTTTGAAATAGTTTTACCCATTTAACTACATATATGGTACATGTAGCTTGGTACCCATAGCTCTTATTATATATATATATGCATATATATAAAACATATATAATATATATAATGTTGTCAAACCTATTGTTTTGAAGATCTATATTTCTGATAAAATAATTGTTTAAAATATGATTGATTAGACGGTTTAACATAAAAGAGTGACCATGATTAGACACAGGATTTTGACATAATTCTTTACTTCAGTCAAAGAACAAGTTTTGATGAGTTTTAAAACAATTTTTAATCAAAGTGAATGAAAAGGAGAAAACAGAAATGTAATGATGAGAACATAGTAAATATAGACTTAAACAAGTTTGTAAAAAGTTATTTTAATAATTTTGGATCAGGGAAACAACATAATTAATATACTGCATTGGAGCTATTAATTTTACCAAATTTATTGAAAAGAAAAAAATGAGCTAGTTAGGAGTGTATCATAATAGTTCACATGAGAGAAAATGGTGCTCTAAATTGTAGTAGAAATAGAGGTAAGGCGTACAGAGAAAAGGAACAGATGCCAGTGTTACCAGAAGTAAAATATAACAGCATTTGTCTGAGTGAATATAATGAATAAATAAAGAGAAAAATGAAAAGATGATTAAAAGATGAAAAATTTCTATAATAACTGCACCATTAAAATAATGCAGGAAATCAAAAAAATTGGTAGATGTAGAAAGAAATACTAACTAGCTCAGTTAGAACATGATGAGTTTCAGAAATCAGGTAGAAATATCTTACAGCTGCTAATGTGAAGTTAGATTTCAAACAAATATATTTTCATTAGAGTTATAAGCTGAAAATCAGCTACACTGACATAATGGAGGCAGTATTAATTACAAATAAGTTTGACAAGAAAGATAATGTAGAAAAAAAGGAGAACGTTTCAAGGATACAGCATTGTAAAATGCCTACATTTGCATTTACATTTAGAGGATACATATCTTCCTTAACTTGTGACTTTCATTCTCCACACTGCCCATGTGTGTATATGCCTATTTATATTTTCTAAATATTTCTCAGTATCTCATCTTCATTTCAATAGTTACTTTTACTCCAGATCCCATTATTTGTCACCTAAACACTGAAGTGATTTTCTAACTAATCTTCTTTCATTTATTCTTTCAATCTATTCTTTCCAATTTGGTCAAAATGTCATTTCTTAAAATAAAATGACCTTATCCTTCTTAAAGCCACTGAATGCCTTCCTATTATTCTTAAGAAGAATGTTTAAATATCTCAACTTTGTTTAAAAGATGTTGCATTGCCTAAGGTACAGCCGTCCCCGACCTATCACCACCTCCCACTTCAGATCTCAGACATACAAATCTTCTTTCAATTTCACAAATGTACAATGTCTCAATGCTCAGTTTTCATACATGATGTGTTTTCTACCTGTCATATTCTTCTCTTTAACATTTTTCTGAATAACATATTCTTGTTCTTTCATTCTAGGTATTAATATAACTGTTGCCTCCTAAATGAATTATTCAATTTTGTTTCCATATCACTGATCCACTCTCTAAGATTTTTTTTTTCTCTTCACTATGCCCTAGAGGCTGACTTTATGACTGCATCACCAGGGTGTTTTTCATCCATCTTCTAGTTGTAGAATAGAATGGGAGACACACACATATCAGTGGACAGAAGTCTAGATACATCAATATAATTCTTTTCTCCTTTCTTTGACACCATTCTCCCATAGTAGTTGATTGGCGCAAAGTAATTGAGATTTTTTGGACAACGAATTTTAAATCATTATCACTGGACTCAAATACACCTTTATTAATCAAAATAAGGAATGATTACAAACAACACATTTTTTCCAATGAGAAATAAATTTGTTTATTCCTGTAGCATAAAAATCTGTGTTTGGGGATTTGATGAACTATTGGAAAGCATTTTCTGTATCCTGCTGGTTGTAGAAGCATTATCCCTTAAAAAAAGTTGTCGAGAAGCTTGAAGAAGTGGTAGTCAACTGGCAAGAGGTCAGGCGAATATGATGAATGAGGCAAAACTTTGTAGCCCAATTCGTTCAACTGTTGAAGTGTTGGTTGTGCAATGTGTCATTAGTTGTCTTGGGAAGAATTGGGCCCTTTTTGTTAACCAATGCTGACTGCAGGCAGTGCAGTTTTCAGTGCATTTCACTGATTTGCTGAGCATACTTCTCATATGTAATGGTTTTGCTGGAATTCAGAAAGCTGTAGTGGATCAGACCAGCAGCAGATCACCAAACAGTGACCATGACCTTTTTTGGTGCAAGTTTGGATTTGGGAAGTGCTTTGGAGCTTCTTGTTGGACTGCCCACTGAGCTGGCTTATGCCAGTTGTAGTATAAAATCCACTTTTCATCACTCATCACAATTTGATAGAGAAATAGTTTGTTGTTTTTGTGTAGAATAAGAGAAGACATTTCAAAATAACTATTTTTTAAAAATTTCTGGTCAGCTCATTAGGGCACCGACTTTTTGAACTTTTTCACCTTCCCAATTTGCTTCAAATACCAAATGACCATAGAATGGTCAATGTTAAGTTCTTTGGCAACTTTTTGGATAGTTCTAAGAGGATGAGCTTTGACGTTTGCTTTCAACTGGTCATTGTCAACTTCCGATGGCCAGTCACTCTGCTCATCTTCAAAGCTGCCTCCTTTGCAAAACTTCTTGAACCAGCACTGCACATATGTTTGTTAGCAGCTTCTGGGCCAGATGTGTTGATATCTCCTCTGCTTTATGACCCATTGAACTTGAATAAGAAATTTGTTCATATTTGCTTTCTGTCTAACATAATTTTCATAGTCTAAAATAAACATAAAATAAATAGCAAGTAACAAGTCATTAATAAAAAACATGAAGTGAGAAATGTGATTAAAATAATGTATAACATGACCACAATTAAAAATGTATTTCAATAACAAATGGCAAATATCCATAATGCCAAAACTGCAATTACTTTTGCATGAACCTAATATATCTTTCTGTAACAATAGTTTTTATCTGTGACTCCAGTTCTCTGACTCCATTAAGACTATGCCATCTCCTTTGTTCTTTCAGCTCTAGTGAAAGGTAACCATTTCCTGATATTGCTAGTCTCTGAGCAGCTCAACATCCTCTATTTGTTTAGTTAACTATGCACATTGAAATATATTCATAGACTTCTGGCAAGATGGTGACAGGTCAGCTTGGTCTGTGAGACCCTCCATGAAAGAGAAGACACATAAAGACTCTAGCTCTCTCCTGGGGGCCGCAGTTCCCATCGTTGGCAGTCTGCTCTTCACACGGAGCTCAGCCGTGGCCACAGCTCAAACATCACGGTGGTCTGGGCGGCCGCTGCAGCCATGGACACTGCCACCACCACCACTGCCACTGCCAAGGCCAGCACTCCACCTGTGCCTGAGGTGACCCACGACTTTAGACTGTGAAGCCCCTGCAAGCAAGATCTACGGAGATTGCCACTGCTACCACTGCCACCATCACACCCTGCCCCTCACCCGGAGCCAGACTCGTGGACCTCCTCACATATGCCGTGAGGTGGCGGCCGCCACTGCCATGCCACTCCATTGCTAGCTCCCTCCCGTCCTGGGCGAGCAGCTACAGATAAAGATCAACTGGAGTGGTGAGATCATACCACCTGCTGGCAATTCAAGGTAACAACACTGAAATGGGAAAAACAGAAGCTTGATAAATTGACACAGGCAAGATCTGAGTGGTGAACTGGACAGGGAGCCCAGATCTAAACTGCCCTTCACAGCAGGCCAGGGGCAACTGACCCTAACTGTGAACAAATTTACCAGCCTGCAAAGACAGCTAGAAATCAGAGCTGAAAGGACATTGGATTTAAATGAAAAGTCCCAGAGTGTGCTTGGTTGGTTCTGATAGTTTACTGACTTAATTCTATTCCTTTTGTTTTGTTCTATTTTTTTTTTATTTCTCTGTAAACCCCATCTTTGTATAGAGGAATAGCACACCAATAAGGAGGTTGGTTAGCTTGTACATTAGCATCATTGTATGTTTTAGCTTTTTTGTATAGTTGTTGGTTAGCTTGTAATCGTGGTTTATTGTTTTTATCGGTTTCAGTCTTTGTGTCTCTCTTTATTTGTTGGTACACTCGCCTGTTTTCCCTCTTACTCCTCTTTCTCTCCACCCCCCTCTTCCCCCCACTGCCCACTCCATTCTCTTTCCTCTATTAACCTCATTTTGCTTTCAGGGAGTAAAACTACAACTCCACAGCATGGACATGTTGCAAGGCAGTGGGAAGTGGGTTTCAGATTATCCATACACCTGTCAGCAGATACCAGGATCTGCAGATAAATTTTGGATCTCAAAAGTAAATCTCAAAACTGCAAAAAGGACCACCCCCAACCTACAGTCCAACTCCAAAATTGAACAAAGCAAGAGGATATACATAAAGAAGAATAGGAGATTGTACAAACAGAAGTAAAAGCAATCCCTCCACCCCTGAATAACAGAATTAAAGAAGACGGGGAAGTGGAGGGAAGGAAAAAGTAGGGGGGGAAAATCTGCACAAATGAAGAAAAACCAAAAGAAGAATATAGGTCTCACACAGGATCCCTGGAAGGTCAGACACTGAGAAAACAGACTCTGTAACACAAACAATGAAGAGCACTCAAAATGACTGGTCACATGCAACAAACCCAGACAACAAGATATTAATAGAGAGAATAAAAAAATTGAGGAGAGACAAGAGGAAAATAGGAAGGAGCTGATGACAGAAATAACAGCAGTAAAGAATACTGTGATGGAAATAAATAACAAACTAATAAGCATGGAAAGCAGAATTAGTCAAGCAGAAGAAAGATTCCCAGAGCTCGAAGACCAAAACACAGAATAACCCAAACTTTCAAAAGCATAGAAAAGAAGCTTAAAAAGACAGAACAAAACCTTCAA